>JAXIUT010009124.1:0-25717 GCA_035586675.1 Eurytoma californica
TCATCGTCGTCGCTCGCGGTTCGCACCTCGCGACGCGCCGTCGAGCGCCGAAAATCGCCGCTAACCACACACATACAGATTCATACAGACGAAACGCTTCGCGACTCGCGAATCCAATTAAAGCGACCGTTACATGTTACAATACATTTAAACGATAAATTTTAAAGAAAGTGAACATTTTATATACCATAATATAGAATGCGCCCTAACGCTACTTTTAGAAATTTCATCAATCATTAGACTTCTTATTACAATCTCACATAACATAACAGCAACATACCTTTTAATCACGGAAAGCGACTTCTCTCTTTCACTTTCGAGCGGCTCAATCTGAAAATGTAGCGACGAATGCGGAGGCGACCGGCAAGGAGGATCGAACGATTCCGACGAGTTGGGGCGCGGGGAAAAAGTGAGGAACGCGTGCGCATAAAAAGTGCGACGCGCACTTGTCCGCGCGCGGCGCGTCGCCCGGCGACCTAACAGCTGTCTTTAGCTCGGCCGCGCGGTTAACGAAGAGCCGACGCGAGCAATTCGACGTGGCCAAAGAACCACGGGAATTCGTCCCCGCCGAGACGAGAAATCGACGACGATTACCCGCCGCTTTACCGCGAAAACGACGCCTCTTAGCGGCCGTTGCCTCCTTGCGTCCACGCACTCTGACGCTGCGTCGCGGAAGCCGCCTTCCTTGCTATTTCGAGATTTTCATTGCTTCGTAATGTATTTATCATGAGAAATGATGAATTTTTTTTTTCAATGGAGAAGTTATAAGAAAAAAATCTGTTGTTTAAAGTTTAAGAGAAAAAGTAACACGTAAATTGTAAGGAAATGGGCTCTTATTCAGAATGAACGTTTTAAAAATGGTTAGTCTTAAGCTACAAGCTATTGATCTCTTGATTTGATTGATTCTGACATGTCCACGTAATTAGTGAGTTTGGGTCTGTCTGACATCTGACCTGATATACATATACAGAGAGAAATATTTAAGAGAGTTTCTTTAATATCATGAAATAGGAGAGGCAATTTTTCTAAAAATTTGTAGTGAATCCTTTATATAAAACAGGATAAATGTTATTGCGAAAACAAAAAGTTCCTGCTCCTTTTTCAATAAAGACATTCTCCTAGTGAGCTTAAAGTTACTTTTATAAAAATTTTCTTCCACACTGAGAAAAATAAATAAGAAAATTACAATAAATTTTGATAGTAAAATTTATGCTAATTTTTCTCATGTTTCACCTACAAGAATTTATAATAAATTTTCCTATATTATTTTTTTCAATTTATAATAGTACAGCTTAGACTATTGAATGAAAACAGAGTAGACGCATGTAATGACAGTGCGACGCCTCATACGTTGCTAGAACATTAAAAGAAAGAAGAGAGATGTTTAATTTCATTCGTACGCACGAGAACAGTTAGCCGTCGAAGCACTTCAAGATGCATCGCGCCGGGCAAACAATCCTTCCGCGACGATAAAGCCTCGCGCTTACAAAGGGTAAGTTAATACGATTCAGTACGCGGAATCGTTACGGCGTGCGGCACGCATATCCTCTCTCTCCGCGCGATCGGCCCTGATAAGCTCGCGCGTCCGAAATTCTCGGAAGCCCCGCGGCCGAGCAGTCAATATCATCCCCGATGCAGCGCCGCGATATAATCACACGAGAAGGAGGAGGGGGCAGAGGAATGGCAAATTAAAAATTGCTTCCGTGTTGCACCGCGCTTCCCGCGTTAAGTGCAATTTCAGATCCTCGTTTAGATAAGGGGCACAGTTTTCGGCGGTCGGTCGTTTGTCATACTCCGGCCGGGGCCCGGCTGTTTAAATGGAGGGACGCTGCACCTCGGTGCTGTCCGGAGATAACGCGGTGCAGATAAGTATGGAAATCGGGCCTATCGATCTTGAGAAAGCGGGAAGAGGCACGGTTCTTCTTCGATAGATACCTGGTGCTCGAGTTTCCTTGGACCTGTTGAGAGACTAAGTTTGTTCTGAAGCAATTTAGTTGTTCGAGTTCGAGAGCTTTATCTAGATGGCTATTAAAAATCTAATGATACGGATCGGTCATCAAAAATTTTGGATTGATTGATTTAAGTTGTTAACGCTTAGTGCTTCAGTTGTTTTTTGTACATGGAGAAAAAAAATGTCACTGTATAAGTAGCTGATAAACTATCAACGCATCAAAATATATCAGCACCGGTGTAACTATACGCGATCGACTATTCATTTAATTTAATTCGATACCGATCGTTGAAACTTCATTCACAATTGACATTTTAGAACCTCCACAATTAAATACCTAAACTAGTCTCATCTTAACGGCCTCCATTTCCACGGTACAAAAATTTGGTTGATCCGAGGGGTCCCGGGAATCTCGGGCAATCGATCTCCTCGCACCGAAACCGCGCCAAGTGGTAAGCCTCTCCTCACCTCGGCCTCGAAATCTTCATCGTACAATCCCCAATTCTCTTCGTTATCGCAAATTGAGCTCAATTTTCGCTCCTCTCGTTTTTCTTGTTCGTTTCGGCGGTGTGCCCCCATGTATACATACACGCGCGCGCCTCCTCCGGCTGCGGGTCGACGAGCCTCGCGCGCGTTGCGCAAGCTTTCCACGAAGGGGCAATTGAGCGCTCGGTGTTACTGGGAAGACCCGCACTCGCGCTAATTACGACGCCTGTCAATTTAGACGAATTCTGTCGCCGACCACTGTCGGCCGCTAGATTTTTCTGGGCCGTGGTATATACTTTTTATATCGCGGATCTGACGACCGGCGCATTTGTTTTATGCCGCTGCTTCGTGGACGAGTCCGAGTGCTGGAAGCACTTCAATTTACCGAATTTAGGGGGAATTTAAAAGTCACAGCTTTAAAAATATTAGTTTGGTACTCTGGTGTAATTGTTTGTTCTTTGAAGGAATTGCGCTCTCGGGAAAATACACGCAGGCAGGTTTTTGCTTTAATAATTATCGACAGGAGAAAAAAGTTTAATAGAGGGATCAATCAGCGATTACACGCTCCAAGTGCGTTGGAAAATCTCACTCCGCGCTTTTTTTTCGTCGTAAATCTTGTATCTGCATCGAGATTTATCCAGCCATTCGCAAACGCAATAAATATTAAAATTCGCACGCAGGCAATAACAGCCGCGGTCGGCGACAAAAAAGGCGCGAGCAAAAGGAGTAAGAAGCTAACGGAATGTCCAATCTCTCTCTCCTTCTCCCTCGGCATTTTACTGCTGTGGTAGCCAATTGAAACAATAAAGAAATATCATCGTTCGCCGGCCTATGAATACGGTTAAAGGGCAACGCTTGGTGGTGCGTCGCGCGCGCGCAAGAAAAGAAAAGCCGATGCGTCTTAATATCCGCCGGCGCGTCGGGCATCCGTCGTAAACATTAAACATTTATTGCGCCGGGCGTAATGAAATATTTTACAAGCACCAGCATCAGCCGCGTCTTCCTCGCCGTCTGTCGGCTCCCGTTCGATTTTCTGTGACTCCTCGCGGGTCCAGTCTCTCTCCGCTTCCCTCGGGTTACGTCTTTTCTCGGCCGGTCTTTTCTCCCCTTCCTCTCCTCTTTTTTTCTTACTCGTTATATGGCGCTCGTATGCATAGTATGCCTTTTACGATACCGCTAATTTGATTAAGGAGAGCCGACGGGTTGGGTCTTTGTATAGTGTACGCATCACGGGCGCCACGGAAATTCCTATCGAGTTCGAAAACTCGGCTCGTTTTATTGGTTTTAAGGCAAAACTAGTTTTTTCGAGTCGTTAGCGATTGTTAGTGAAGAGGCCGTTTAATAGCTTTCCTTATTGCATTATTTAGTCTATCGAAGAATCTAATCCATGCGGCGTCATAAATTGACGTCAGGATGTAATGGTGGCTTAATTTTACCGTAATGCTAAGGTTAATGAGTGCAATGTGATTTTTTTTATTGGTTAATTTTCGGGATTTATTCGAAGTTTTGTCAGGATTTAGAGAGGTGCTAAATACTTAGTCATCATTTTTTAGAACTAGCCGGAAAATACGATATTTTCCTTTCTACGGGCAAATATGAAATCGTTAATTGAGCGCATAACACCTGAAGGTGTTAATTCGACTATCAACTTTACTGCTCCGGTTCAACTTACGTGTTGTTTTTAAATAACGAACTAATATTTCGAATCCATTTTTCGAGTACACAAAACTGGAAATATGTTTGTTCGCGTTATGACTCCTATATAGCTTCGGCAAAGAAAAATATTACAAATAATAATTTCGGTAAACCCATCCACGTGCGGCTGGGTAACTTACGCGTGCCTTGAATCAACAACTCGTCAGAAGTAAAAAAAAAACGTAATTTCTCTAAGATTCTGAAAAAATATTGATCGTGCCTAGAAAGAAAATTACACGGTAGTGCATCTCCGCCGCAAACAATAAAACAAAACAGTCGATCGTAAAAGAAATAAATGAACAAAAGATTGGCCGGCAAGTGACTTAGAAACTCGCCAGCCGTATGCACAGCCGAGCAATCGGAAGGAACGCGCAGAAAAAAAGTGAGCGAATGAGCCGCGAGATGAGGCGCAATTTGCATCTCTCGGGCGCGGATTGCGCGTCTGCACGCGCGAACACCGTCGGGTCCTTCTCCTTCGATCGATGGTAATGGCGCGGGAGAGAGAGAACGACCCTCGCGCGGCGATCGCTCGAGAGCTTTCCTCCCGTGGCACCTGTGCAAAAAGGCCCCCGCTCGAATAATCCCGGCGAGAAATAGAAATTGCAGGAGGGAAAGAGGAAGAGGAAGAAAGTGATAATGCATCAGGGGGGAGGTGGAGAACCTGTTTTTCACGGCTCGAGCCCGATCAAACCTGTTATTGTGCATTGAATAGATATTCCCTTCTTTATGAGCCCTTGTATTTCGTCGGCGCGAGGGAGGCGGAGGGGATATATAGCCGACCGATTGGAATGCAAAGTAGCATTGTGCGAGCGAACATCGCGCGCGGCTTAGAATAATTCGTCGGAAATTTTGCGACTACGTCTATCTTATCTCTCCGAGGGAATCGTAAGGTGAAGGGATGCGCGTTTTTTTTTAAGAGGGTATCGGTCGTTGGGAAAATAAACTGCAAAATAATGCAGCACGTGTTTTCCTCCTGCCGCCGGTTCTATTTTTAATTCTCGCGCTCGGAGATTCTGCGGCCATATAAGAGGCGCGGGGAATCCTTCGAGGCTCGCGGAAAAAAGTCCGCGGAGCCTCGCGATTTTCTTGCCCCGCGACGCTTTAGTCGATCCCCTCGGCTCGGATATCTAGCGCAGGTGTAAGCTGCTGTTCGACATCCTCATTTTTGTAATGCGCCTCTACGCCGGCCGACGAGTTTTTACGCCGCGTCCCCGACGTGTAAAATGTTTTCTTCGCGATCGATAAATTGCTCGTTTCAATTACTGCGGATCGCTCGAGCAGTAATTGAAAAATTAGCGTAAAAGATGACTCTCCCAGGAATCTCCGACCTAATTAGCGGAAGGAGTTTAATTTCTCAGGCGCGCGGAGGAGTATACGTCTTCCTCGTGGAGTGTATTAAAGAAGTAAACATTTTCGATAGTCGATAAAACTCCATCCTGAGCGACTTGCCTCGCTAATAACACTTCGAAAATTGTGAAAGGAGGCAAGACTCGGAGAAGTTAACTGGCGGTTAATAATGGATCTCTGTTTTCCTTAACGATTATACCTTTAAATTATTTATCAGCAATCAGTCGCATTTTCGACCTGGTAATTGAGAAATCGGCATGGCGACGCCGCGATTTTTAAAGCCGCCTCTAACGAGAGTGTAATTGCCCCGGCGAGGCGGAGGCCCAGTTTCCATCTTCGGCCGCGCCGATTCTTTCCAGCGTTTTCTCTTTCCTTCGCGATTGATCCCACAGGCGATTCATCCAGTGCGCTAGCAAGTTTCTTCTACCTGTCGCGATCGGCTCGCCTAAAGGAGCAACCGAGTGAGCCAAAAGAAATGCTCACTTTTTTCACATTTATTTTATTTATGTATTTAATGACATTTGATTACAATGATAGCAAGACTTCAATCGACTTTAACCCATTTAACGTATACCGGTGGGTTTATGCACAAAACGAAGACAGCATACGCTTTATTGAGAGCGATTTCTCAGAGTCCACCTGGCGGTAAATGAAGCAAGTAATGTGTATTATATCGAGCTTCAAGCGCATTTTAATTTAAATGAACATATATAAAGCATGTAATAAAGAACATCGAACATTCAGTGAATTTTCAATATTCAGATAGAGATTATAACTACCTGTCTAAATTTTGTTGTTAGAAAAATTAATTTATAAATCTTCTTAATCTTTATTTTAAATCGAATGATTAAAACTCTAATCACTTTTAAATTATTTGTAGATTTATTACCACTCGGGAATTATTTAGATTTATTTAGATTTACTTCAATCAAAGTTACGAATTATTCCGCTATAGTTGAAAAGCCCAAAAATGGAGATTAGAAAAAATAAAAAATGCAAAATATCAACGATACGCGGGGTTCCCAAGCGGTCACCCATCCAAGTACTAACCGCGCCCAATGTTGCTTAACTTTGGTGATCGGACGAGAACCAGTGCTTTCAACGTGGTATGATCGTTGACGATTATACAAAAAAGTAAAGTGTACATCAAAATGCACAGACTCACATTAATCTGGGCCTGGAAAGACAACTTGTCACGCGTGGCTGACGAAATACGACGCAAAACGCGGTCTATTCTACTCCTATCTCGACAAAGCTAATCTAACAAAGAACTGAGATGATTAATCAATTTCCCTTGCAATCCTTCCAGATGCAAACTTTAGATTCCGAGTCTATCGGGTCAAATAAAGAGTGCTAGTGCAGGCGATGTTTGTAACAAAAATAAAAAAAAGATCTAGTTAATGGCCGCACTTGCTAATTGCATCTGATTATTTATTAAATAACTTGCTTGTGACGAATAGAGATGTTTAATATATTTATGAATCATGATTTCACAATTTTTATAAATTAAACTTTCCGAAGTTGTAATTAATTGATTAAAAAGAGATTTCAAATTCGCTTACTTAAAAATACGTTTATGATTACGTTGAAATGGTAATCCCCTAAGATTGTAACGAGTCAATAACTCTAATATTCTTTTTGCCGATTTAGGTGTTACTATTTCATAAACGAATATTGTTAATATACGGACTTGTACAATTTCAATTTCAATGTTAAAGTTTCCTAAAAAAAATTCACCGACATAGAACAGTACAGCACAGCGCCGTTATCAGCGATCTTGTCCCCGCACGCACGGTGCTATCCGAAGCATCCGATGAAGCAGCATCGATCCACATCGGCGAACTAGCCTTCGCCGCGTAAGGCGATCGCTAAAAAGCTGCGTCGCGACATCCCTGCGCCGAGCGGTTCCTGGCTGTTCGCGCACGGCGAGACAACCCCGCGCGAAAAAAATCGGGGGGAGGAGGGGGGGATCGGACCGCGCGCTTTACGAGGCCGGCGCTCCCAATAAAGTGCATCCGAGGCAGCGATAAACAAAGGGTCGACGTCGTCGCCCGGCCTCCCTTTCGCGGAGCGCACCGGCCGCGCCGAGACCGCGAGAACGCATTAAAGCCTCCGCGAAATGGAAACGAAAACGCCGGGGCCGCGCGCCGCGACATTCCGCGACGTTTGCCTTTCGCCGCGTGTAGGTACCTTGCGGAGCTGCGGCTTTTTGTTGCCTTTACCCCCGAGACGCGGCGCATTGTTGCTGCGCCGATTTACGAGTGTCCCGCCGCGCTGTATCCAGCTTCTTCATATTTCGAGCGCTGATGGCTTGGTTTTGACATTTTTTTTATGAGTAGCTTGTTTGACATTTTTGTAAGGATTTTTTTTATAATTTTTTAAAGCAGTGAAATGAACGCACAAAATTTCAACAGTTTTACGATTTATTAATCTGTAGTATGCGCTTACTACGCATCTTATTCGTAAAATAAAAAAGTGAAAAACAACTCGATTTATGAGAAAACTGAGAGGATCAAGTTTAGAATGATTCATATTTTCTGAAACATAGTACAATTTTTCAGATTTTTCACTTTTCTACATTACACGGTATATTGTTATTTTTACGAATAAATAAGAATAAAGGGAGAATATAAAAAATTTTAGAACGATCTGGCTACATATTTTTTAAATAAATAATATTTGATATATTAATTTGATTAATTTTTTATTTGCAGTTGTACATCAAAATATGTGGGAAAATTTTGTCAGTACCCCAATCCGTGCCTGACAGGGCAGACGTGCCAAAACGGCGGCTCGTGCCGAGTGATCGAGGGCATCGGAGGCGCCACACCGTCCTTCGCTTGCTCCTGCCCGGTCGGCTTCACGGCCAGCTTATGTGAGATCACCGTGCCCAATGCATGCGACTCTTCGCCTTGTGCCAACAACGGAAGCTGCGTCTTACAGTCGCTGTACGATTACACCTGTTCCTGTGCCTTCGGATTCACCGGTAAGATATTTTTTCATACCTTTTAATTTTAAACAAATCAAAATTTTCTATCAAATATATAAGAGATTAGTAACCTTGTGGAAAATTAACCAGCTACAGCAGTTAAAATTTCGGAAAAATTTTTAAGTAAAATATGAGTAATATTTTAACGGCTTAGTTTTACAGTTGTACTGTGAGTCATACGCCATTTGCAGTCTAAGAGAGTAGATGGACACCTGTATTCGGATTGACTGCAAATTGATACGTGAATACAAATTTTTCTATAAATCACTCTTGCTACTTTTTTGCGTGTCGCAGAAATTTATAGTATCACTTTAAAATTAATTTTTTCAAAATTATCTATCTTTTAACTAGTAAAAAAAAAGACAAAATACCGTTGTTAATCGGAGCTTCTTATACCTTACTGCTTAACCAGAAATTGGTTGCTCTTGAAAAATCTCAGTAAGTACTAACAAAGAGATGGTTAATTTTTCCACCAGGATACCCTTGAAATGAATTAATTCTTAAAATCTCATAATTGTCTCTACTCAAGCTTTAATCGAAAACTTTAATCAAAATAGCTCCTCGAAAAACGGCCATTCTGTATAACAGTTTTAATTGCAGCATCCGCAGTAAAACGTAAATTGAAGTAACCAAATTCATTTCCGCGCGGCAAAACAAGCATCGAGTAACAGAGAGGCCTCTCTTCCCCCATTGTCTAGTCGCATCCTCCCGTAAGTATAGTGGCCGGGGGGCTCGCGGTCGGGGGATAAACTTCACGCGAAAAGCCTCGCGCTCGCGTGTGATTCATTAGCTCGCCCGGGAGAATTTACGAGTCTCCCCCCCGCGCCGCGTGCACGCGAAAAAGCCGCGCCGCGGCAGCCGGGCAATCAACTTCTCGCGCCTTTATTGTTCGGAAGTTGCTCAATCTCGGGGCGAGGGGGGAGGCCCTCCTTAATTAATATACGACGCCGTAACGTGGGAGGTAACCGTTGTGCACTCGCGCGGTCCTCGTTTTATTTTCGCTCGAAAAATTCGCGAACGAGTGCGTAATAAATTATGACGAGGGATAATTGGCGAAACATTCGCGGAGAAAAGGGCACGCGAGTCCGGAGAGAAAAAAAAAATGCGCGCGCGGAGGTGTTGGCTGTAATGATTGTTGAGCGCAAAGTAATTGTGAGTACGGGAAAAGGTGTAACGGTACTGGCTGCCGATGCAATAAAGTGTATCGGTGGAAATCAATTGACGTGTCGTGAGACACTGCTGTTTGTCATGTCACGCGGGCATTATTTATCGCAGTTTGGCTTATGCGCTCAATCCGATTTTGCTCGTTATTGAAAACATCCTTTTTGGAGAATGCCTCGAAAATGCCGACGTGGCCGTCGGGTTTACGTAACTGTTAATTCAAAATTGATAAAGTAAGCTGTTTTGATAGCCCGTTGTATAACTAAGTGTGCAGACTTTTTACATATTCAGAAATTCCCACGTTGTCGAGTTTAACTATCAAAAAATATGACAAATTTTATTGCTTCTCGTGGTCTACGATATTGATATATACGTAAAATAAAACTATATAAAATATATCCAATCGCGCAATTCAACTGATATATGTCTCAGTTAGTTAAGAGAAGAAATTACTCATAAATTTAAACTAATGATTATTATAATTTAATGACTTTCTTAATAGTAAAATGACCGTTTGTTCCGTTTCGACTATTATAACAGAAATCTTTTCAACAGCACAGTGCCCGTAGGATATTTTAAGTGAGAAAGTAACAAATGAAATGAATACATCATCTTTCCCATTGTCTCTTTTCGCACTTGAAAAATTTTAATAACTACGACATACAAAATTACGTTTAATCACACTTCGCACAGCAAATCTCGCCAACAATGCGAATATCTGTACACTTCCATCATCGCGTCGCTATTTATTGCGCGCACTCGTACGTGCGCATAAATCGAAATCGAATCAAATTCCTTCATAAACACCGCTCATTAGAATCGGTAACACACGCGCTAAACAAACCCGTAGAAATTACATAACATTTCGTTTCACACACTCGGGGTCTCTCCCGCATGCATAAAATTAATGAAAACCCCATCAATCCCTGCGAGTGGTGCTCGCGATAAAAGGCCACATCCGCGCCACTCGTGTGCGCTCCGGATCCGAGAAATCCACATTCCGCGTCCTTTTCGCTCCGCGCGCGGACCTTCGCGTTGCATAAACCACCGATCGGACCGTTAATCATACGCATACCTGCTTGTATCACCTACATATCGCAAGTAGGTTGAGCAAAAGGTCGGCCGGGAGTAAAAAAAAAAGAAACAAGAGGCGGCGGTGGCGACAGTCAGGGGCGCGACAAAAAAAAGCAATGACGCTCGTTTATCCTTTTTTTTCTTCTTTTTAATTGCGGGCGTGTACTATGAGTAACGGCCGCGCGCGCGTGTAACCCGCTCGCGCGCAATTATCGCCGGGGCGCGCTCATTGATTCGCGTGGGCCGGGATTATGCAAATGCGCGCTCGCCCGAGAGAGGAGGCGTTGGATCATCGGGGCCCCGTGCAGTTTGTCGTCGGGGCCGGGACGTGTATAACGCACGGCTCGGCCGCAGAGGCGAAGCAATCTGCATACCGCCGATTAATGCGCCGTCTAAGTGATTTTTTATGTAGCGCCTGAGATCGCGCGCGCGAACCGCGAGTGGGAGGAGGACGCGAGAAGCCGCGCACACGTCGGGATTTCTGGCTCGTTCGGATACACTTAGCATGTGCCCTTTCGAAAATTGCTCTCTTCTAGTGCCCAAAATAAATTTCGAATACCAATATATTTATGACTTTACGAAAATTTCTTAAAATATAAAAAGTAGATGTTAACAAAGTGAGCACTAAGTAACTTAGTGACATTTGATTATAACTTGTATATGAGTATTCATAAGGTAACTCATATATAAAACTGAGAGACCTTACTCTTTACTGGAAGAAATTTCTCTGAGTCCCCCTGGAGGTAAATGTAACAAATAATTTGCACTGTATTTAAGCTTAGCGTGTTTTAATTTAAATGATTATATATCGAGTGAAATAATTAATTAAATTTAATTTAACCATAAAATAGAAATAGTTTTTATTAGTACGATTAGTAGTTTATTTCTGTCAATAATACAGCCGTTTTAGCATACGAGAGAAGAGAAGAATTTACTTTACAATTTATATTGGAATTAGTTAATACTCACTGTTTTCTATCAACTTTAAATAATTTTATTGAAACGAGTCTGCTTTTGGATAGAAGTATTGTTCTGGAAAAAAAACAAGTCAAAAATCTCTGTTTTTTTCAAATTTGCATTAATGTTTTCAAATAAGCGAAATTTGATTATAATATTCACAATTTTATAAAAGTACGCGGAATTTATATTTTTGTTTTTAATCTATGATCAATTTTAACATTTTTTTTTATAATGCGTTTAATTTACGGTCGTATTTTCAACAAGGCAGTGTAAAAATTAAACAGAAAATAACTATAAAAAAACGTAGTAAAGATTATTGAAACAATTTTAACGCCAGCATGCGGGCGTTTGCTAGTACGTAACTTGTAAATTTTAGAAGATCGCGTAATCGAGAGAAAGGATACCAGTTAGGCCCCGTGCGAGTTCTCTAGACGGAGAGAGGAAGTGCAGAGTAATTCAAATAATTGGCACGTAAGAATGTAGACAACTGGCAAATCTCCGAGAATCCTTCGCATACAGTGTATATAAAAATTGTAATTTTACGTTACTTCTTCAGAGTTTTATTGCTCAAATTAGTTTTGAAAAATCAGAGTCGATAAAACTGCTACTTTTTGCGATAGCAGCCTGTTAAGCACGCAGTTATGAATTCTTAGAGTCAATTTGAAGCTTCATCACTAATGTCCCACTTGGGGAGAAACTAAAGAACGTAAAGATTAAATTCAACATAAACGTCATAAAATCTATTGCACCGTTACTCTTTCGCTTTACGAGACAGCCGTTTCAAAATCTCATTTGTATTTACAAATTATCATGCAGAAGTATAACTCCGCAACTCGTAAACATCTTTTGTTTCAAAGTGACAAACAAGCGAGATGGTGCATCGTAAAGTTGTCACTTTTTTGCGCAAAGAGAATCTCTTTTAGAAAATAAAAAAAGGTCATCTGTTTTTTTTTCTCGTCGCTTGTCAATGAGTTCTAACTATTACACAAAGTTTCTAAATAGGCAAAGAAATTTTTTTCCGACTAAAAAAGTTCCTACTCTAAAACAATTTATGTGCTAGTAAAATATACATTTAGCAACTTCTTTTAAGTCAAAAAGGTAACGTTCAAAAATAAATTTAAAAAATAAATACAAATTTACATAATCAATTCAAAAAATAAATTTGTACAAATAAATAAATTGGATTATCGCGCAAATTACTTTCCCCTTAAAAGGGTCGAATCTAAGTGGCGATCGAGCTTAGGCGATTGGGGGTCAAGTACCGCGGCCGGTGTGCGCGACTCCTTTGGGGCAATTAGTTCGGCTAATCAGGGGAGCGAACAAGCGGCGCAAATGTAGCCACCGAGATCGGAAGCGCCAAGGTTGCGGGTCCCACCGTTCCGACGTCTTTACTTCCGAGTTTTTCCGCGGCACTTTGCTCGGAATTGGGACGATGTCGCGGAAAGTTTTTTGCGATTACGTATCGCTCCTTAACACGCTGGTAATTACGGAAGGCTATCTTCCCGAGTGCATTTGGCTTTTTCGAACTCCATGTTAAATCGTGGCTAATTTAAGTTTCGCGGTGGAGACAATTTTTTCGAGATAAAATGTAATTAATGATTTTAATTTTCATTCTTATAGAAAAATTGATTTAATCCATTCGTTTTTTCTTTGCTTGTAGGTGATTTCTGTGATCAGATAGATTATTGTGCATCGTCTCCGTGCCGTAACGACGCCGAGTGTCGACCTTTGAACAACAATTATCAGTGCACATGTGCTCCGGGATTCACGGGACCAACATGCTCGGAAGATATCAACGAGTGCAAACTGCACCCGTGCACATACGGAAAGTGCCTCAACACTCATGGATCATACAAGTAAGTTGTATTATACAAACGATTAATTTAATTTAAAATATCTTCTTTATAAATTAAATTAAATCGAGTAATGTTATATTTTAATACTTAATTTGCATGTGCAAACGTATTGAATCTAAATCATTCAAACCCGGAAAGAGCAATTACTGTAAAGTCCGACCTAATTTCCAATTCGATTTGCGAATACAGCGTTTGATTTCACTCGACAGTCTCGGAAGCGTATCGCTGACAATGTCAGGCGGACTAGAAATTAAACGAAGAGAGATTTCAGCCGTCTTTCAAGACCAGCCTGCAACTTGGTCTAATTGACGGATAAACGATCACGTTCACCTGCGCGAAATTAGCGTCTCTAGCGCGGCCGATATTACCCCGCCGCGTCGGCGTGTCGCCCGCCTCCGCGCGCGATCGCGGAATGCGGAACAAAAGGGCAGGTCTGCCCGGATCCCACGGATCATTTCCGCGCGCCGCGCGGCCGTTTCGTACTTTCCTCCTACGGCTCGTTAGTATCGGTATTTTTATTCTCGATCCTTTTTTTCCTCTCTCGCCGCTTTTTATTTCTGCCGCGACGCGAGCGAAGACACGGATCGGGGGAGAAATAATTAAAGAAAAACGAGATTTGCATATACCGAGGTCTCGAAAGTTGTCATTAAGGCTCTATTTAATGGCATTGTGAATTTAAAGGAGCGAATTTGCATACTTTTACATCGGAATTATTGCCGTGATTAATAAATATAATTAAATTCACGTTCGCCGCGTTTCAGCGACTTAATTATTATGCGTTTCGAAGTAAATGCACTCGTTTAAAATTCAACAAGCAACCTCTGAAATTTTCAGATTAATACGCGTCATACATTTTCGCCTTTATCAAGCTTTTAAGCACCGCCGTAACTCTCCGCTCCTCCAAAGTGTCGATTTTTACCGATCGCCGAGGTCCTCTTCGACTTTTTCTTCCCCTCGTTCCGTTTGGAATTTTATATTCGGCACTCACGCACGATAAAAAAAAACAAAGAAAAAATCAAAGGGTAACCGGTGCATCATTTTTATTTTGACGAATAATTTAAACTTTAACAGAAACCGTCTCCGATATTTATTTCTCATTAAATCCGAAAACTTTGAAAAAACTTCTTTTTGGACTATAAAATACGCCCCCTATTAAAAATTAATTTAGAACTTTATTAGTTTATTCAGCAAGAAAATTTTATCATCAATATTAATTTCGTTACGGTACGAGCCAGTGCCTAATCAATTTTTTGCCTACAAACTCTATAAATTCACACCACTCGGCTCTAATTTCCAGCGGCGCGCACCACGAAATTCCGGCGGTGCGCTCGGGTTGCGTGCGGTCGACAATGACGAAAAAATTGCGCATCCCGAGGAGGCGAAGGCGCGTCGGTCCCGAGAGAAGGAGCGAGAGAGGGAAAAAAAGGGAAGGGCGAAGCGAGCGCAAGAAGGCGAAAGGAAGAAGGGAGAGAGAGAGAGAGAAGGGCGGCGAGGAGACTGCGCGCGCAAAAACTGGTTTCGGCGCGTCCGGGGCTTCGCCGACGCACATAAATCCCGCGTTTCTCAAGATCGAGTCGAGATTAATCGGGCCGAGTCGCGCGCCCGCGAGCCCAGATAACGCGGGCCCCTCGCGGTTCCCCGCGCCTTTTATTGAATTATATATCGGGGCGCGTGCGCGGGCCCGATCGCTATACGGGCGGACCGCGAGGTCTCGATCCATCAAAGCGCAATTTTTCAAGGTCCCGCTTTCTTGTCCGAGATCGCGCGGATCGGTCCTCGCTCGGAAAGGGCCGCCGACGCCACATTGAGTGCGAAGTTTCGGAAAAAGCGGGATCCTGCGGTTACAACCTTGCAAGTAGTAATGAGTTATCTTCGATTTTTTTAATATTGTAGTTATTTTTCTTGTAACGTAAATTGTACGTTTGAGAAAAACGAGTTTGAAGTTGCGATATCTGAAGTTATGATGCTCGATAAGTGTGAAGATGAAGGGAAATTGAAGAAAATGATCAAATTATGATATACTCTTATTATAAATGCGAATATCATAATTATAGCTTTTAATATCATATATATTATAATTATTTTTAAATTTTAAATAATCGTATTTAAAATCAGTTGTAAACTGCTGCGCGCTTACAAATTCATTTTCATACCTGTATCAAAACACCTCGACTTAATTTTATAACTTATTCCATTCTTTCGAGTAGCCTACGCTCATAAACCGCGAAATTTAAATTTAAATTTATAATTAACTAAATAAAAAACCGAAAAGAAGAAGCAGTTCTAAAAAAAACTGCGATAAATCGGTTGCAAGAAGAGATAAAGGCCCATCCTTTCGTGGCGCCTATTGTGAAGTCACGCGTGGTGACGACGGCCACTCGGTGTCTTTCGGACGCAATAAAGACTTCGTCGCGCCAAGTGCCGACGCTCCTTCGATCTGCCGCGGCTCGCGGACACTCCGTCTTTCTCGCGAGGGGAGGAAGAGGTGCCGCGAGACCTCGCCGGGACTCTTCTGCGCTTCATTAGGTGCCTGCGAGGCTCGACTGTTGTGTCGTTCGCGCGGATGTACGCCGGGACTTCGCGCGACTTATATTAGTGGCCAAGGCTGCCTCCGATCGAGCGCGAATTTGTATCTCTCTTGTGCTCCATTGCGGATCCTACCTGCATCCGTTTTGTAGAATAAGATAAATAGCAAATATAAATTATTAAATAAATTTTGTAAGTTACATTTTATTAAAAACCTTATTTGCATATGAATAAAATGATTGTAGAAAAAAATATTTGTTTTTTTAGCAATGTAGGTATATTGCTGTTACATTTTGTCATTGATACATTCAGTTCGGGAATTATTTACAAGGATTTCTATTAATTATTATAGTGCGACGTAAAGAACGATTGACAACATTTAATTAAAATTTCTATTCTATTCATTATTTTTTTATAAACTCGACACAATAGTATAAGCTGATTTTAAAGCAATTCTGAACTAGTATTTTACTTACCAAATTTCTTAAATCATTTTCTTGATGTACTGCACAATATTTAATACATATAATATAGACAAAACATCTTTCATAATCAAGGTATCGATTCATTATCCGCAGAAATATTAGACGACAGGGAAGAACAATATCCTCCTTCATTACATTATCTCGAGCCTTTCACACTCTTCCATCAAGCCCATAATGCCCCGTCGCCTGCAAAAATTTGCCTATAATACACGAAGCCGTTGCTCAACGCGCGCGAGAAAAAGATAGATCGAGTCGCTGATTAATGAGTGCCGTCGCGTGATTGGCACTCGATTCCGGGTGCGTCGCCCATATGCGAAGGCTGCAGCGCAAAAAGGACGATTTTTCGGCCTCGCGCGAGGGAAGACGCCGCCGTCGGGCCTCGTGATTTATGAAATAATCCCGGCCAAGTGGAATTTAATTGACCGACTCGCCTTATCTTTCCCCGCGATTTTTCTCCCCCGGCGGCGGGAGATGTTCACTCGGATCTTGATATGAGCTCGGGGCTTTTCGGTGAGCGGGCGTCGCATAATTTCGGACGAGGTGGAAAAAAGCACGCGGGGATTGTTCCCTCCCGGCGCTTTCACTGCTGATTTATTTCGAACGCGGAAGTCGCATATTCCGATCGCCAGTGCTTTTAATTAGACTGCGTTTTCCAGCGTTACTCGAGCTTGTACTGCTTTGTGTAAGACGAAACTTTGCAGCGATTCGAGTGTACACTGTGAAATCAATGTCTTGATTACATTGAATAATGCGTTGAGTATCTGACAATCAAGTTTTTTAAAAATTTATTTGTATTTCTCTGTGATCTCTTGAATCGATAAGACTGATTATGGTACTGTACGTTTCTTTTTTTTTTATTTATTACACTGTGTACAGAGGAAAAAGATATACTAAAAATTACAATCATCAATTTTAATTTTCTGAAAAATTAAGATTATTGTAAAAATTACAATGATTTTTTTGTAAAATTTAGTATAAAGTTCTTAAAAGAATCTGGAAATTAAATAAATTTTACTGCAATTTTAATAAATTTAGAAAAACTATTGTAACTTTTGCAATAATGTCAGACTGAAAATCTCACTACATCCAAATAATGTTAATCTGGTATTTCTCATTGACTATTACAATTTTTAGAAAATCTGTTTTTCGTGTAATTTGGATAAAAATTTAAACGCACGTTTTTAATAAGTTTCTTACTTAAAATAGGTTTTTAATGTTTTTAATTTTTAACTAAAATAAGGAATTGATCAAACATTGCGTATATGTGCTTAAATTTACTTAAACTATTTAAAGTTAATTTACGACTCAATAAAATTATTTACAACAAATACTATCCATTAGTAAATGATTGAAGTATTTTAAAATAACAAATAGAAAATGAGGTGCAATAAAGAAAATAAAGAAAAAAAAGTCGTAAAGATGAGGTTAGGTCAGAGCAAAGAAGGATAACCGAGAATTAGGGGGGGTCGGATGCTTGGTGAGAGCCCCTCTAGGTGAAACTTCCAGCTGTTGCCCCGTCGGAATGCGGCGTTCCGGCTGCACCTGTGCACAAATTTCGGAGACCCTATAGGGTACCTCCCCGGTGGCTTCGACCTCAGCCCGAACCAGTGGGTCTTCTGCCTCGTTCCTTCCTCTCCCTTCTTCCGCCTCAAAGGCGCGTCGGGCGCACCGTGTCTGCAACCTTTTCAGGGGCAAACTTTACGACCCAGCTTTGCGCAGTTATTCCCTTTCGCGCGTATACCTCCATCCACGAGTTTAGAATTTGTTATTAATGGAGAAAAATTTATCCGCTCCGACAGTTGCATTGCACAGATGACTTCGAATCGTGCTGCAAAGCGATATGCAATTATGATGCACAATTCATTAATTAAAATTTTGAAGGGTAATCTGCGATCATTGAAAAGGGAATTCTCATACTGCGGCGAATTAAGAGGGTTAAGTACCAATTAAAAGTTCGTTCATTCAAGATTTCCGCCTAGCGAGGCGCGAATTCGAATTTCACTCCGCTTACCCACTTTTCAAATGGCAATCAAGGTATATCGCGCGGCAGCCTGAAAGCGCGCATTCGCCCGCCTCATAATCGCCGGCTAATTATCGCTGGCGTTGAAAAACGACGAGCAAGGGGCTAAGGTGCCGAGTGCCAAAACAGCTCGTTTATCAGGCAAGTGTGTCGCTCTCGAGTCCGAGTTCACGCGCTTCTCCGGCTCCTTCGCGCGAGAGTTGAGTTAAGTCTGTGTTTATTTTCTCTAATAACCGAATCTCGTACCCATTCGTTTTCGCTCTTCCGGGGAATCTTCGAATGCTCGTGGGATGTCACGTTTTTCCGGGGAACTTCGCGGTTGTTTTGTTTATTCGGAGCTTACCCTCCGCGTGAGAACTGTCCGATTATGATCGTCGATGTTTGGACTGTTCAGGGTTTCGGGGAAGGGTTAACTCCGGATCTAACTTTCGAGGGGCGTACGAGATTTAAACAAGTCTAGTAATTGCCCTCAAAGTGGGAACTTTGTGGCTCGAGTGTAAAGGTCAATATTTTTTTTTAAATTTCCGGGTTCTGTAAAAATTAATTTTAACAGTGTGCAACGTAAATCATCTTAAGCTCCAGTGCAAATTTATGAGCGTTTAAAAAAATTCGTAAAAACTATAAAAATTAATTCAATTGCCTTCGGGTGTAGTATAATTTAAATAATACGGTCACTTAAAAATTCATAAGGAAATTTTGAAAGTGTTGGACGCGTACTCTTCTCATAGCAAGTGTCATCGCACTCGCTGAAGAGCAGGTTCCTCAGGCTGGTCGACCCGCGCCCGAACGCGTCATTCCCACAAAGTCCCGGGGTCCTTAGCTGCTCGCGCATTCCCGGCGTCTCGGGCAAAAAGAGGGGAGAATGCTCCGCGTAAGTGGCTTAGGAAATTCGTTTTTTTCGGCACATCAGGGGTCATTCGCGTTCAAATCAGTGCAGTGTTGAAATTTCGCCGGAAAGAAAGTTGGGATATTTATTTGTGCGATTGCTGGTCGACCCAACTGGTTTACGCGCTCACCTTTACTTTCTTTCAAACATTTTTTAGATCTATTTTGGTGATTAATAATTAACCCTTTCGAGTACATGCTAGCTATTTATGGAAAATCTGTATATTTCAGAGTTAATGTCGGGACATTTTTATAAAAATATTGTAGTTTCATTCTCTTTTAGAGGAGTTTCTGCTGAAATGTAATTAGAAAATCGATGTTGTTTTTTTACATACTTGAACTTAGGATTAGTTAAAAAGTTTTCTGCAAATTAATTTTTAATATTGAATTCTTTAGGTCTTAAAGAAGAGATAGTACCCTCGAACAACAATTTTGGTCAAATTAGTGCGCATGATGATTGTTAAATTCAAGCTTGAAAAAAAGTTTGATATGCTTTTCAAACGAATTTAAAAGCTTGAAAAAATTGAACAAGTGATGAAAATTTTTGTTTTATTTTATCTACAATATAGGTTTAAAATTTCCAGTCCTGATTCATAAATATAAAAATTAAGTTTTTGAGTAGAAACCCACGTAAAGTTTATAGTTTCATTTCCTTTAAAATAATACTTTTTTTGTCAAGAATTCAATGTTCACTTTTAATTAAATAAATGTAATCGCGTTTAGAGGAATTGTAATAGCCGCTTTCCATGCGGGCAAAAAGTGGGCATTACAAATGGGCTTCTGAATTGGCGTGACACAATATCCTAGATGTACGCGGCAAGCCGAGGAGACGTAAAAAGAGCAAGACAGAGGGAGGCGCTCGGTGTGTGAGAAAGCCATGAAAAGACGAAGCGGAGAGACAAAGAACACGTGTATTACGCGTGTTCGTGTTAAAGTTGCGTACGCGGGGGAACACATGTAAGCGGCCCGCGAAAGAGAAAAGAGACACTCGCGCGTGTTGGAAAAAAAGCGTGCCGCGGCGCATTCATATATATGCTCGCGGGGCTGCGTCCACGCGCTCAAGTGAACGAGAAAGGCGCGCTGTTACGCGACGGGGACACAATGAGAATTGGAAAAGCTCCGGTCGATCCTTCATACTCGTGTGTCTTTTCATGACTCGCTTGTCTCGCTAGTAAGATATCCACTTGTCCATAGTAAATGATGAATTTGTCACGTCAATAATTTTTAATTTAATTTATTTTTATTTTTTTAATTTAAATTAATTTTGTTTACTTCCTTAAAAAGTTAATGACTTTCTTTTAATTATCAGATTACATATTAAATATATCGTTCCGTTTAAACAGTCATTACAGAAACAACAGTACCTCACCCGTAATAATGTCCCTTTTTTTCAAACCGATGGCGTAAGTACAAAAAACTTATAGAATTCGTATGTAATGACACTCCAATTAAAATCGCATATATCCATGTGCGTGCGTGTAATAGCGAAACTCGTCGGCGAGGCCAAAGGTCGTAACGAGTCCGTTTTTCTTGAAGAACCCGCCGCGAGACAATGACACGGAAAAGACGTCGTATGGGAAAAAAATGAGAGCTGGGGCGATCTCCGCCTTTTCTCGTGTATCTCGCTATTTTTTCTCCCTTAATCACATGTTCCGTTTTGCAATACGTAATCATGTTTTTTTTATCATTTACGAAGACTTAAAAGCGCAAATTTTTTGAAATCAGTAATTTGTCGAAACAATAGGAAACTGCTATATTTTACCTCGGCAATATATCCTTCAATGAAAAATTTGACGGTTCGACGTACAGAGACGTTACCCTTTGATACGTCAATTACGATAAATAATTCGCGTTTTTAGAGCGACCAATTAAAGGACCCTCCCTTTCCCGGAACGATGGGTTCGATATAATTTAATTTATATTTCGATCGATCTCCGCCGCGAAACAAACGGTTGCCCGAAAAAAAATCTCCTCCCCCCCAGGACAAAACAATTCCCCCGCTAATGAAATATAAACCGCAGTAAATAGGGAGGGGGCGAGCCAACGAAATCCTTCTCCGTGAGGACGGGCCGAAGGGTCTCCAGCTCGCGGAGGAACCGAACGTTGGAGGTAAAAAAAGAACTCGTTCCCGGTGCGCGTGGGACGTGACTCGAATTTGTCGTCCGGGAATTTTTCGGCTGGTCTCCGCGCGGCTACCGTCGGATATGCGACAAATGCTCACGGGGTTGCGATGCCCCCGCCGCTCCAAGTCTAGCGGGTCTATGCGCGACGAATACGAATAGTCCGGTTGGCCCATCCAGCCGTAGTCCGAACACGCAAGCGGTTTTATCGGGTAAAAATCTTAATTTTTTTGGTGGATTTTTGATACATAAATTATGGAGCCTCATCTTGATGGACTTTTTATTCTAAACTCATAGTGAATCGTGAGCATTGTGATATAAATTGAATGTTTTATGCAGATTGTTTCTACGTGCAATTGTTTCTACTTTAAAGGGGCATGACCCCTTCAAAAACTTTTTTCATTTTAACTTGAAAAATAAAATAATTTAATGAACATATTAAAAATATTACCTACAATTTATAATTTTAAAATTTAGATGTTTTTTTTTAATATTGTTTATATACCCTCTGTAAAGAATTCTTAATTTTCTAGAATAGAATTAGCTCGACTGTACTAGAAATTTTACTCTTTATCTTAAAAATCCCAATTTTACTAGCGTGCACAAAGAAACAAGTAAGTTCGGTGAACTATAAAACTTATCAGTAAGCACTTTATAAGTACTTGAAGAAAAATAACTAAACATTTTCTTTTCTCCCAAAATTCCTAGTATCAGCTCATTTCACGAGCGGAGAAGAAGTTTTTCATGAAGCTTCGCGGCTCTACGCGCTTTGAATATGGTTTGCGTTTGTTTTTGGAAGCGGCTCGGGTCCCTGCGTCCGCTGACGAATAAGGTACACGTAGACTTCGCATCGAATTTCTCGGATCTCGTCTGTGAACGAGCAGTGGAAGGATTTATGTAACGCGGCCTCGAGAATCTCGCTTTATCAGTGAGTTATACTTCGCGACTCGATGAAATTCCACGCCGTGGTAATACAAATAATGCATATACGCGTTTTCTCTAATATACCGTTATTTCACGGGGCGCGAGTGAATTATTTCGGCTTCGTGGGAAGACTTTGTTCCGTTGCTAATGATTAACAAATTTTTATTTCATTCTTCGTTTGTAAAATAAAGTAGAAGACCAGCAATTTTTTGTATCCAACGCGTAATTGATTATCGGTCACAATGGGATCGAGCGGAGATCCTAGATGCTCATCTGCTCGCGATCGCGATTCATTACGGGCATGTGAGATTTTCAGTTGGGAGTCAATGCAAATGCGATAATGAGCCGTTGGAAAAATGTCGGATCGATAAAGGAGTGGATGCGATAAATCAGGCTTATTTTTAAGTACGCCACGGTAGCGTCGATCGGTGATGAATCGCCGCGAGCTGCCGGACAAACCGCGCATAAGCGGCAGCCACCGGCGCAGCCGAGCACTGGAAGATCGATCGGTCAGGCGAATGAAGTGGACATTATTCTGATGCCACACAGACTTTCAGGAAGGTTTCGTACTTCGGTTGAAGACCGGAAGTTGCTAAAGCACACCGCAATCTTTTTTTTCGTTCTATTAAAATAACACGTTGAATCGTTTCCTATTGTTTCATGATTGAAGCTACTTGATACAAACACGTCGTAGAAAACTACATTCTACACGTTTAAAAAGATACTAAATTCAATTAGTAGTCAAAAAATAATAATATCCAACAATCAATCGCTTCAAAGATCTTAAAGTATGAGTATATAAAATAAGTAAAAATTAAACTATGAAACGGTACACTAGAGACTAGCCATAATTATTCACTACTTCAGTAGTCGAACGGCAAATCGATGACCCACGGGTCGATATTTCCACCGCTATTTCCTGAAATTCTGAAAATTCCTTAAAACCCCGGGCTCTTGCACCTTCCTGCACTACCAAAAAAAAAACAAAATAAATAAAATCCTAGAAATGCAAGCTCACCCCGTCGGGCAGTGGGCGATCGATCAGCCGTTTGCCAGCGTCGCCGAGACGTCGGAATGGATAGCCGCCGCGGCGCGGAATACGGATGCATGCGTTTTCCCGAGTAAAGAGGGAGAGAGAGATAGGCGCGCGGCCTCTCGATACATTATCGGTCCGATCCGTTCGATCCTCTCTCGTGCGTATTTTTTTTTTTTTTTTTTTCTCCGCGCCGCAGCGGCGGTGTAAAATTTAAATATCCCGCGCATCAATTACCGGGGGGAAGGTTGAGGAGGGGGGATGGACTAGGCGAAGTGTGTAGGTCTTGTATAGGAAGCCGCGCTCCGTATTTACAATGCAGATGAGACCCTTTAATTATTCTATACGTATATATAAGTCGGCGGGACTTTTTGCGCGGCGACTTGAGGAGTCGCGGTGCGCGCCGGGGGTATAAGTCAGAGGATAGTTAAGCGCGTGGAAGGGGCTAGAGGTAAGCGATGGTACGCGCTGCTCTTTGCCTTTTAGCGATCGCGTAACAAGCTGTTCGATATACGGTATATTGCCCGGGTATATAGCCGACTGACTTTTAAAGGGGTAGTTCGATGTTCCGCCTTTCGTGGCTTTTATGGATCAAAGGGATACGATGAGACGGAGGGCTGTGTATTCTATGCAATCGCAGGTCACTTTGAAATAAGTGATCTTACGTTTTTATTTATTTATTTATTCACACTTTTGTAATTATAATGATCAATTATTCTTCTAAATTTAATATATCTAACTGATAAAATCATGACTGTGAATTAAAATATTATCGATT
Source organism: Eurytoma californica (assembly GCA_035586675.1). NCBI lineage: Eukaryota > Metazoa > Arthropoda > Insecta > Hymenoptera > Eurytomidae > Eurytoma > Eurytoma californica. Next base: position 24,291 of record JAXIUT010009124.1, read on the forward strand.
AAAATAAATCTACATTTACCATAATCAGTTGTAATCAACAGAAATAAAATTTAAATTAAAATTTTCGGCTAGCAGACTTCGTACCTCTTTGACTCGCAGAATAATTAAAATACTTATTAAAAAAATCTCTGAGAAACAAAGTTATTACTGACTTAATAGCGATAATTTTATCTTTATGAGATGTAAATGAATCAGAACAGACGTAATCGTAGGATGCATTTATACAAAAGCAGAACAACAAAATGGAATAATGGTGCAAAAACAGAGTGTCATAAAACGAACTTTTCTTAAGTTCGTTTCTTCTGAAGCGAGGAAAAATTCACGCAAAAAGTAGAATCTAATAACAGGAATCGGTCAGCGATAATTGGCCGATCGATTATGCGCAGATCGCATTCTCATTAGCCCCTCGAGCGTGTGCTTTTCACACGCTACACATCGGAAATTGCGTTTCGGGATCTTGCCGTGTCGACCTCGCTACACATTTGCTTCTCCGGGAGGCGCGACACCGAGAAAACAAACGATCGACAATCGATGTCTCGGTCCATTAATAAGCGCCTTCTTCGTCGACGGGCACTTCAAAGAGATCCTCATTTAATAACGTGCAAATGAAGTTCGATTGGTACTTTAACACTGCACAGCCTTTTTTCTGATCAGAATCCATTAATGCAGTGTAGTCGTTAAAAAAATCGCTTTTAATATAAAAAATATCTATGACTAGTATCGTGTTTTTACCGAGTGTTTCATTGATAAATTTATTCTCACCTGAGATTGTAAATAACGTTGTCACATTTGTCTATTTAAAAAATTTAACTCAAGCACTTTGCATATCCCGAGAAAGTTTGAAATATTTCATGCGATTTTATAGACGGACTTGCGCAACTTTGAAATCCTATATTAAGTTACTATTTTAATTATCGGTTTTCTCAATAACAGCAAATCAAACACGGCGCGTTGGCTATTACGATCAGCTGTCTCTCACGGCGCGAGCGCGCGGGAGACAAAATCGCGCGCTTTAGTGCATAATTACAAGTCGATTTCAAGCGACTCTGCAGGCGTTTCGCAGAAACCCCGCGTAAAATGCAAATGCACTGCGTGTGATAAAAAGTAAAAATTGTGTCAACACACCTCTGCGGAGGTACACGGTACAATTGAGGGAACAAAAAAAAAGTTCTTACGGAGAAGAGAACGAGAGACAAAATAACATTACGAAATGCGAGATTAAACTGCCATTGATTTACAACAGTCAAATAAATAAGGTTTAATGTGCGTTTCGTTTCAAATCTCCAATTATTTTTATCTAAAAATTTGATTTCTTAGATGTATTTCATTATAAAAAAATTAATCTCGATAAAAAGTCATTTAAAACAATAACCAAAAAATAAAGTATGTTATAAGTTTCTTTAACATCGCTAACTTCTATCTTAATA
>JAXIUT010009134.1:4860-21948 GCA_035586675.1 Eurytoma californica
TTTTACTATTGATGGCTTATTTTTATCTAAAAGTTACCCTCGTAGAAAATACAGCATGTTTTATTGTTGAGGCATTAAGAATTAGCCAAGTTTATTAGCTAACCAATAGTTACATTCTAACTAATAAATGGTTAATATATCGTTAAAAATGTACTCTACAAATCGATCGTAATAGTAATTTCACTTATTTATCTCAGTAAATTATTATTTAAGATTAGTAACTTTAAATAAACATTTAATTTAACATTTAAATCATTAAATAGGCAAATAAGCAGATACTAGCCAGAATATGTTTAAGAAAGCTAGAAGTTCAGCAAATCGCAAAAAATTAGTTAATTTTTTGCTACAAGATGCTTCATTTCTCTATCAAAGTATTTCAATTTATAATTTAAAACTAAATCCTTGGCTTCTTTTTAAAAAAAATAATTTTTTTTCGAAATTAAGTTATATTTTCAATTTTTTTCATAAATGAGGATGTACATAAAGTAGGATATGTACAGCAATAAAACAAAATCCTTCTTGACAATTTTAAAAATGTACACGATACAAAGTGTACAGTACAATTGCAGGTTTGGAGAAGACAAGCAGAGAAAATTGAAAATACGCTATACGCCCAGGAACAAAATAACAAAAAACAAACAGCCGTAAAAGCGCTTCTGCAGGGGAACATATGTAGGATAAGAATGGGATTAAACCAGATCTGCTTAACCTGGCAATCTGTAAGAAAGTCATTCCGCAGTGCAATTGAAAATTTAATAAATTGCTCTGAAAAATGTGGGATAAAATGAAAACGTGAAGGTTTCAGCGAGGCCATTATGGTCCTCGGGAAGGGAGAAAATAGTGTTTTGTTTATTTAACCAGATTTGCGCCGATTTGATCCTACTAAAAAGTGAAATGCAATAAGCATTTTGAAGGCGAAAAAACAAGGTTCAGCATCGCAACAGAAAATTTCGAAATTATTTCTGTCTGGTTTGAAATTTCATTTACATTCTAAGGAAACTTTAAATTAAAATTTATGTTTAAACTTGATTCTAAGTTTTTCAGCAATTATTCCTGAATGGCAGTGACGGAAAGAAGTTGAAAAACTATCTCATCGTGTTTTTTTGACTGAAGAATTATCTCGTAAGGCAGATGCATTTATGGCAAAGTTTAATTAAAACTTAAATTCAAGTAAAATGGATAGAAATTAATATTTAATAATGAATATTGATAAGTAATATTTTTATAATTGTGCACCAGATGAAAGAAGTAATTAAAAATTATACAATGACAGATTCAACCAGCGGTTAATTTTGGAATTTTTAAAATTGTGTAAATATGAGTGATTTATTTTACACAAAAAAAAGATAAGAAGCACTCAATTTTTTCATCAAGTATAACGGACATAGTATTTCAGTAATAAGCTAAAGGAAATTGACAGAAGAAACTGAAAATAAGTTGCATATTTAGAAATTTATTTATTCATTAATCTACGTATTTTTGTAAATTATATAAAAACCTTGTTAAAATTAAAAGAAAAAATATAAATGATAACTATATTGGTGATACTTAATATAGCTTGTATTGAGCATTTCATGTCATGAGATTAACATTTTGATTGATGTGCAAAATATCATAGGATGACATCCCATTTGGTCATGATCCTTGTTCAATGCTAATGATTATTCGATGTATGGAATATTAAACGCAAGTCGTTTTTAGTGCGTAATTGATTAAAAGGCAAAACTTGACGTTGAAGTACTATTACTATAATAATAAATTAATAATTCCGATATTGTCCATTGTGTTTGGAAGTTTGAGTTATAAGTAAATTATAGACTATCGCTATCTGTGTAGTTATCGATTTCCATGCTCCATTACTGCTTAATTTCGCACGCTATTTTGACGATGAAGAGTGAATGGAACATTCAAAACTGAATAAAGCTAAATTTAGATATTCTGAAACAGTCAATAAACGAGAAATTTGTTTTTTTTTCCAGAAAATTCGGTTATCCATGTGAAAAATAACTAGTCTTTGACCTACATTGAAAATCTCGATTCCATTTTTTAATTTGATTAGAAATCAGAGATGATAACTGAGGGACATGTAAAAAGTTCATGATATAAAATTAGAAATGCAACCTTCCACAAGCTATGTATCCATCAAGGGTATAAACAAATATTCAAATTAAAAATTGTAACCTCGGGAGATGGAAATTTGAAAAGTGCTCTTATAATTTCTAGTTTTATAATTTTAAATTATTTTTTTAAACTTTTTAAGCATTCAATAAAAAAAATCGTCAATTCAGACTTTCAACTATACTAATAAATATTGATAAAATTTTCAAGGTTCAACAACAAAGTATTTTAAATCCTCACATTTTTTACACAACGATTACTTCCTGGCAAAGAATTTTCTTCTAAATAACTTATGGTTAATTTTGTACCAGGGCTAATTTAAAAGATTATTCAAAATTAATCATTTCTTCAGATCCAAAGAGGAAGGCAACACTTGGAAGCTTCACAATTTACCCTTTAAAAAATCTCACAATCAGTGTAGCTCAGCGACTTTACGCTAAACTAATCCAAAGCGAATTTCTTAAGAACGCCCGATCAAACCATCATAATAATAGAAAATCCTTCGCCGAGACACCGAACACGCTGCCCGCAGCAGTCAGCCGGTGCCGATAAGGCTTATCGGGGCGGCGCGTCGCCATCGCCTCCGAAACATTGACCTCGACGCCGGCACCCTCAAGGTGGCGGCAATTTCCTCGGCAGGGTCCCGGCGACATTGACTCTCGTGTGATCGAGTCACGCGACGCCGGAGGCTAACCCTCCCTCCTCGGCGAGACGCTGGTTCCCCAGATTTTGCGGGATTTTTCTTAACCGGGTGTCAGAAGTGGGATACCGTGAATTTGTCTTCTTTTCCGCGGACGGGGTTGTTAAGGCGGAACAGCGGAAAGAGACTGGCGGAGCAGAAAGCAATTTTAACGCGCTGGTTAATTGGCGACGTAAATAATATTCCATGGCCGCGGAAAGTTGCGAGTTCTTGAGATTTATAGTGGAAGTTTGATTTAGATAATGTCTTGTAGATTTCTCTTTGTGCGTTTCAAGTTCACCTTAATTACTCGCGGGTATATTATCGTAATAAAAGAATTCCTGATATAAAAGCAAAGTAACAAGTTTTTCCATTTTATTTTAATCTTACCCAGTTTTTGATGATGAAATAATAAAAATTTCCGGAATTGTTGAAATCAAGTTAAGCCTGGCGTATAAAGCGGCTAAAAAGGCAGAAAATGAAGTGGAGATCTAACAATTTATTAAGTACGTGTTAGAAGATTTGCATAATACATCATCGATATTTTCCTCTCATCCATTAAAATCTGCAAGAAATCCATTATGAATATTTTTCGGAAATGAAGATAGGTTCAAGGCTTTCCATAATGGAAGATTTGAATCCAGCCCTGATCATAAACTGAACTCATTAAACCAAAAGTAGAAGGAAATCATTAAGACGAGATCGAAATTACAGATTGAAAAAAGGCGGCACAAATATGCATAATTTTAATACCGTCGTCAAAATTGTGTTAATCACGGAAAACGACAAAAATAATAGAAATAAGCGTGCAGCAAGAAGTGTATTGTGAGAGCAAATTGTAGGCCCGGAAAGCACCAGAAAAAAATATCGTCGCACATAATTAATCAAAAAGATTTTTATTCATTAAACATCGACAACTTCATGTATAAAACTAAATTCAAAGAGAAATAAATAAAAACTGATAATTAGTTTACAACTAAATCCTGATAAGTAGTCGATATCGCGCTAAATTGAATTTTAATAATAGTGTATTCCAAAAATAGCGGAAAGAGATGCTTCATAAAAGCAAGACGTACGCTGCTTGCAACAAGATATATCGTCGTTTGCTACGAAGACTAGCACATCTCAAAAAAAGCCTATTTTAACTTGGCATTTTTAAAGCACTGGAGTAAAGTAAATTCTTTCAGACCTGATAAACTTAGGGTATCACACCAATGATACCTGGAGTTCATCAGGTTCAGGCAAATTTACTTCACTCTGGTACTCTAAAAACAGCAAATAAAATAAGCCTTTTTAGGATGAGCTAGTAACCTGTGTCTTCGTAGGAAGTGACGATATAAAGCATACAAGAGCAAAGAATATTCTGATAGATCGTGCAGTGTAAAGAATAAATTAATCCAACTAACAACAAATATTTATTCAAATCAGATCCTAAAAAATAGTCGAAATCACGCAAATCAGAGCTTGTGACAAGGCCTATCACGTAGATCGCAAGTGTACTGCGAGAGAAAAGTATGAGCCCGGAAATCGCGAGAAAAAAAATAAATAATTCGAACAAAGCACCGGGAATTAAATCACAACGAGATCCTGATAAGTGGTCGAAATCACGCGAAATATAATTTACGTAGGCGAGGGAAAAAAATCGGCACTCATCGAGAGAAGCGTGATAATGGCTTGACGCACTTCCAGCTGCTGTACGTGACGGGCCTCGAAGGCCTCCGCGCTCCCTACACTTATATCCTCCCGAAAAGCCGGAGAGGTGCTCGACCGCGCGGTAAAACCGAACACTCGATTTGTCTCGTGGCCCGATAAGGAGAAATTCCGCGAGTACCTCTCGGCATTTTTCCCACGGCGAGGGCTCCTTTATCATTGCCTCGACAGAGGATCCTTTTTCTCGTTTTAATAAAACGACGAAAATTTCGTCCCGTGGGTTTCAATAATTCGAAGGGTCAGTCGGCACATATCACTCTTTTGACCCGTATGTGGGTGTGAAAGAGGGAGGAGTATACATGCATGTATGAGCATTTTATTATAAAGTTCAAACGCGTATTTTATATACAGGCAGATTTTACACGGGAATGACAGAGGGTTAAGGTTCTTAAAAAAACTTCAGAAATTCAGACGGGGTATATCCATAAAATTTCTTTTTAAATAAAAAGAAAATATTACAATGAAAAATCACTTTTTCAGGTACTACGAGATCATTGGAATATACTTAAATTCTCAATGTCATTACTATTATGGAGCCTTCGAGTCATTTCAAGATAATACCTACTTCGTTTCTCCGAGGGTTTATTCATCCTAATTTTAGTGACATTTGATTACAATGACTATAAGTATTCAACAGATTCTTTTCATCGATTAGGTGATATTTTTGTAATCAGTTATCATCGTATAAATGGTGGAGCACTAGTAACTTTCTTCAGCGCCTAACCATTCAAGTCTTAGGTAGTATATATAAAACTGAGATAGCAGATCCGTTAGTGGGAAAGATACTAGACTCAGAGTCCACCTGGTGGTAAATGTACTAGCTAATATTACATACTATATTATGAAGGCCTGATCGTGTTTTAATGTGAATGAGTTTATGTTGAGGGAAATGCACTGGACGTAAATAATTTAAACTTTAATTCATTTTCAATTATTATTTAATAATCTATTTAGATTACTTGCTGGTATAGTGGTTTTTATTTCGAAGTAAGATTATGCAATTTGCAAATACCCCAATTTACAATAATAACAATCTATTCTATACCAAGAAAAATGCTTTAAAATAATTTACTACAATTTTAGTAAAAATTGCTTTGTCTTATAGTTCGGTTACTAAAAAATATAGCGAATTTTATTACAACTTTTTCTCATTGTATTCTATTTCCCAAGTGAAGTAAAAACTGACACCTTAGCATTTGTGACTTTTTAATTGTAATATTAAGTAATTCTCGAAACTTTCATAATAACAAGTTTTGCGATTTAAAATCGCATTAAAATTTATACTACCTTACGACTACTCGAAACTCAACCGATGTATAAGCAGCTCCGAGTGAGAAGACTCTTGGCTGGTGATATTTGTATATTGCAGACCTCTATGCATCAATTAAAAAAAATGTGCGATAAAAAATGCGTTTTAAATCTAATTAAGAAAAGTTTTTACTCCAGGATACTAATTTTTATTTTTGGAAAAAGAAATTAACTGCACGAGCCACAAGTCACTGACGCAGGTAAAGAATCAAGGCTGATCGTGCAACACCCACATAAGCGAAACAAATTTATCACACACATGATGAAACCACTTTGAAGTAGATTTTTTAATTTCCTTTCGTTCATTCTGTCGCCTTAGTTCTTACTAAATGTTAAATAAAATTACTAAATGTTAAATATGTAAAACTGTAGTACCTTAATAGGACTAACTTAATACGTTGAAGAACCCTAACGGAAGGAGGTACTCAAATATAAAATAAAATTTAATTAAATCATACATGTTCTTTTTCTAATAACATAGTTATGATGTAAAACTATAAGTTTCTCGGAATTTTGAAGTTAAAATAGTTATTCTTCGGTATAACTTTTTTACATAGCCTATTTTTTTCAATCAACGTGGGTTCGAAGAAGTTAAGATTCCCGAAATATAAAAACTGAAATAATTAATTTTAGTTTATTAAAAATTATGTAAAAAAAATGTGTATTTTGTAAATTTCGTAACAATTGCAAAATAAGCAGTATTATATGTAAAATCGAAAATCCTGCCTCAATTTTACAAGTAATATGCATCAAAATATGGAAAAAATTTCAAGTAACTAAATTTAAAACCCTTGCTTACAGAAGTTTCAGAAGTTCGGAAAACAAGATTTTGAAAGATGGATGAGGAACATGAAAAACAGAGTAAAGTGATTGAAATGAAATTTTAAATGAATGTTTTTATTTCTAAAAGTAATTTTTAGGGATCAATAATTTTTTTAGTAATAATACACTATACTATATTACTAATTAAAAAATGCATCAAAAGAAGGATGAAACCCGGAAATGTACCCGCTACCCTTAAAACACACTAAATAGTCACTTTTTTTTACTCGGACATTTAAAAAGCAGCTACTACCAATTCCTACTAGTCAAATTAATTTTCCAAAATTCGTAATTACACAACATCGAGCCAAAAATTTCGGTCAAACTTTCACAATCACCCCATCAGCTCCCTCAGCACCAAACGGTACAGTCCCTCAAAGGCCACCCTTTCAACTTGATTACGCGATCGCGCAAAGCAAGCCGAGAAACACTCGACTCGGTGGCTACATCGAATCCACCGAAAAAGGGTCGATCGCTCATTCGATTTTCGCGAGACCCGCCGGCGGCACGCAAACCTCCCGGCCACCATCGCCAGCCGGCGTGGGAGGATCTCCTCCCCCGCTTAACTAATGAGCTCCCCAGCCTTTGTCTCGCTCCCCGGATCGGCGCGGATTTTTCTTCCGCGTTTTTCACTTAACGTCAACGTGAAATATTGCCCGGCGTTTTACGCGGCGGTACTTTTAAAGGCGGTATATTGGGGTGATTTGTACCGCTCGCTGGATTTTAAGTTGGAAAACACGTGCGATGATTTAGGGGTTTCCTTGCCTTTATGAAACTGCAGGTGTATGCTGCGGTGCACTTTGAACTACTGTTGGTATAACCACGGGTGTTACTATATAAATCCGTAGCTTTCTTTACGGTCTTTTAATGACTGTGGATGACTGAAAAAAATTATTGAAATCGAATGTACAGATTTTTTTATTGATTCCCATTGTTTTATTTAAATCAAATCATGATTATTGAATTTCTAATGTAACGGTGTTGCTATTGGTTTCCAACAGTTATTTTGGAACTATTAACCACTGACTGTACTTAAATATTATTTAAGTGCATAACTTACTGTTTTCTGTTCTATTTAAAATTATTAGAATTCTACAAAAAATAAAGTTAAAAAAATTAAAAATTAAGCTGTTATGAAGATTGGAACAGGTAGATTTTAGCTTGCCAGTTTTGGCTGCTATACCAAATTACTAACTATTATGTACTATTTATGTTTGTTATTGAAAAATATTTATTATTTGACAAATCAATATTATTTGATGGAGTAGTTTAGTGATCTATATATATAAAAGTATAAGCACCAAGTTTTCTTAACTAAGTAGTTGAACGCATAATTTATGAATTCCTGAATTGGTTCATTATTAATACCCAATAATCAATTATTCGAAAACATTATGATATACGATTTTGAGCAAAATGGAATTTTTACTTTTTTGTTCTCCGCGTTTTAAACATGCACAATTATATAAAAATCAAATAAATCAAAAATTAACCTTGTAAAAAATTCATTTTTTAATTGGAAAATGACATTAACGAAATAAAAAAATATGCTAAAACTTTTAACGGAATGCAAATCCAATCTCAAGAAATTCCCTACACGACTACTTCCTCATATACAGTCGTATTGATTACATTTCCTCTGTACATGTTAGGTGCAAGTAAAATATAAGCAACTTCTCTTCAATAAAAGTTTAAAATTCATGAATTTAAAATTATTTTTTAATTTTTAATAAATTCATAAAATTACAGTGTTACAAACAGCTTTATAATGGACAGCAAACTTTAAAAGCAGAATTTAAATATTCATTCTTTTAATTAAATGAAGCGTATCAGTTGACTATTTAAAATTATTTAGTGATGTATAAATAAATTTATAAATTCGTAGTATAAATCGAAATAATTGTTGGTATTTTTTTCTAAAAGTACACGTCTAATTTATCTGGAGTAAGGAAATTTAAAAACAGAATTTCACAAGACTGCGGTACAAGTTGGAATTTACACACATGGAATTCCCTTAAATTTTAATGAAATTGCTGCAGCATGAAATTCGGGTTTTTACGGAATCGATCGTAAAATTTGAAAAGGTTCGTATGCACGTACTTCTTTAACGAAATAGTGATACTTTAAAAACGCCCTCGTACTACGTTTTTCAGTCTTTTTTTTTAGAGAAGTACATAGCATACAATTTTCTTCAAATCCCTTTCATACTTTTTTTATGTTTTTAAATGTAACTTTTTGGAATGAACAATATATATTTCAAAATTGCAATTAATATAAGTTTATTTATTCTTCGAGTAAATAGTGACTTTAAGAAATATTTATTAAATTAATTCAGTGAAAAGTTCTTCTCGATCTACATTAATTATCATAGTGACATTTGATTACAAGAATTCAATCGATTTTGTCAACGATTACGTGATTTGTTTTATAATCAGCTATAATCGCATAAATAGTCGAGCACTAATAGCTTTCTTCAACGCTTAACCATTCAAGTCTTAAAGTAGCACATAAAACGGAGACAGCAGATACGTTAGTGGGAAAGATACTGGACTCAGAGGCCACCTGGCGGTAACTGTATTAGTTAACATTACGCGCTTTAACGGGACCTAATCGCGATTTAATTTAAAATTTTTATATTACTTGTAGTTGGTAGTGATTTTTGATTTAAGAATCATAATGATGTATTAAATTTTAGAGATTTAATTTATTGATTATTATTGATTAAGAGATTACAAATTGATATCAAAGTCATTTATTTAAAAGTGGTTTGTGATTTCACTGAATGAATACCCTCTCGAACAATCCTCCAGAAAAAGAGTACCACAAACTCAGCGAAAGTTTTCCAATCGAAGTAGGCCCACCGAAACCGCGTTCCTTAATCAAGCCAAGTCTGTCCATATCCGGGAGTTATCTACTTACTTATGTACGCATACCCCGCAATAAAATTTTATCGAGGACTTCTCGCCTCTCCTCGCGATGAAGAAATTCCCTTCCGCTTCACCTCAAATCCGTCAGAAAAGAAAATGTAAGTCACCAACGAATTCCTTGATACTACCTCCTGTTCTCGCGAGTCAGGCCATTCTTGTCTCGCCTCGCCTAAAGACCTCCGGCACTTAAGCCAAAACGAAGCAACTCACGCTCCTCGAACCCGAAACGCACACCCACGGAATCCACCCTTCAAAAATCTTCGAGGACCATTTCTCTATTTCACACTCGTGCTGCACTGACGCGCCGTGGCCGAACTTTCACTCTCGGCGGTGCGCGCACCTGTTACTCGGCGAGGGGTGAATTAAGCTTGGAGAAAAAAAAAAAAAATAGGCAGGAGATCGGGAGACGCGCATCGCGGGGGGTCAACCCACCTGCATGCTTCCGCGGTCTCGGGACGCATGTTTCGCACGAACGTTCGATTTGATCCGCTATTTATTCCGCTCGTCGCTGTGGGGAACAGGGGGTGAGCACGCGGGTGGCGCGCGCGCTTACGGGGGGCCGAGCCGCGATCAACTGCCGCCGCGCCGCCGCCGGGGGATATCCCCGATGAACGGCGCGCGCGCGCGCTCGCCTAGGCCCCCTCTACCGTCGCCGAGCGCGCGCGCCCCGAGAGGGAGAGACCTTTTGCAATACGTACTTTTTGTAAGCCGCGCACTTTTTTTTTTCAACGGAGGGGTGCAATCACGGATTTTTGGTAGGCGGAAAAAAATTGCTTGCGCTGCGATCAATTGATCGCTTAAAGGGGTACTAGTAAGAAGGTCGTAGTTAGGTTTATCAAACAGTGGTGGATATATCAAGCATTTTCAAGTTGATAAACTAATTAATATATAGTTATCTAGTGTAATCAGTAAAGACGGCTGCGATAAGTTCTGTGGTCACTTAAAGAAACTAACGAAGAGATGGATATGATAAATATTTCTAAAACTATTTCACATAGTTAGACTTTAAATTTACTGTTTTTTACATTCTTATTAGAGCTTCACGAGACCAAGACCAAGATCAATGTATTTAAATAGAGTCTTGGCCCTGTAGGCTCCATTTAAATACATTGGTCTTGGTCTGAGCCTCGTGAAGCCCTAATTCTTATTAACAATTATAGTGAAACAACTATACTCCGTACCAAAATTAAAGGAACAGCATGTGTGTACTCTGAATTTGAAGTGAACCTTGAATTTTGGTACTGATAGTGAGTATCTTTTAAACAAATTTTTATAATATTTTTTTATGGTTTTAACCACAATATTAGTTACTGTAACCAATCAATTGGTTGCAGCAACCAAAAAATCGATAGTTGTTTCAATCCACAAAATTGGTTGTGGCCAGAATACTGAAGTAGTTGATATAACTATCTAAATAGGTTGTAGTAACTAAACTTTGGATATTTACTGCTACTAATTATTTATTCGTTAACCCAAGCAATAAATTGATAATCACAAGAATGTCTAATTACTGAACTTTTACCAAGTATATTGTTTAGGCCAACCACTCACATTTACTTGAATCTTAGTAAGCTATTTTAATACTTACGGTAAGTAAATATTTTTCCGTGCATTTCCAGCTCAGGGTTGATAGAGAAGGTGAGTGCCTTATCTTTGGATCGCAAGTTTTGTTGAAACTTTGGTAAATGATTAATCTTTCATGTTACTTTTTAAGGAAAGTCCAACGTGAATGCTTTTAATTTCTAACAAGTTTTTGTGCTTTGAATCATTTCTAAAGCAAACTTACGGTGAAAACGTCAGGACCAGACATGGAATAATTTATTTTCTAACAAGTTTTTCTGCTTTGAAGCCATTTCTAAAGCATTGAAAAATGAAGGATCGATATTTTAAGTCGTGCATTTTTTTCAGAAAGGTGTGCAATCACGGATTTTCACTATCTCCTACGTTAAATTGCTGGAAAAAGTGAAGAAAAGTCCCTTTTTTTTTGAATAACTGGTTTTGTTGAAACTTCGGGAAACAATTATTTTTTTACTTTATTAATTCAACAGAAATAAATTCCTTATTTATAGTCGCAATTAAATGCAATAATTTAATTACTTAATTAAATGTAATAATCCATTTTTTTACGTTGACTTTTCAGATTATAATAATTATTAGAAAGATTCGTTTCCAAAATTTTCAATTTAATCGATGACCCAAGCGTAAAACACTCCTGACTATAAATGTTGTTTTCGAGAAAAGTTACGAGCAGATTCAATCCCTGGGAACGTAACCAGGCATCATAACCAGACATGCATAGCGGTGTAGTTCCGGTCCATATCCGCAAAGGCGGGTCTAAATTATCTATAACCGGCCTTGACCTTGTTTACCTTGTTTGTCAAATTTAAAGATAAATGGAAGCAACAGGTAATGATAAATTTAAGGCAAAAAGGTCAGGACTAACCATGGAATATTTAAGCGCCAATTTTGTAAATACTCCCCAAAACTACACTATGAGCATGGGTGATTTAACTATTCGATACCTGATCAGGTCTACTGTTTTCTTTAATATCAGACAAGTTTTTGTTTATATTCTTATATCGAGTAGCCGTCTAAATATTTTTTTATATTGCCTCTGTGATATTCCTGTGACTGTATTGGACTTATTTAGCAGGATTTACTAGTTTATAAAAAATTGACTCCGATATCATAAAATTACAGTATTTTAATCTAAAATTTTAAAATTAAAATTACTAGTCTTCTGAAAATTATTTTTATACTATATACATACGGTTAATGGCATATTTATAAATTTTTGTAAATATTTAAATAAATAATAAACACCTATTCTATTATATTTCATCAATTATTTTATCACATTCGGTTGAGTTGAATAAATTGAATTATCTCTAAGCCCCCTTCTACCTACGCACAGTCAATATTACCTATTATCCAGGGATCTTTATTTGCGGTTCCTTCAAAGAACACCTACCACGTTATTTATCTTGCAAGACAATCCCACCGCTTCAGTCGAGGCAAATGTAGGCTAAGTAAGTACCCGCGGACGTAAAATTAGAAAGCCTTCATTGAAGCAAAGGATAAAGGAATAGGAGATGAAATAAAAGGAGCGAAGAAAAATTAAGTCTGGAAAGATCAAACAATAGACAATGAAGAATGTTCGACTTGACCCGACACCCCGGCAATATACCCCTTATCTATCAATTAATCAATCCCCATTCATTACCCCGCCGTCCCGCTTTACCCAGGGTAAATAAAACGCCGATCGAACGAACTGCGCGTCATAACCGTAGAAGGACAGCATAAAGAAGGGAATCGAAACACGTCTTGTGCGAAAGAAATAGCGAATTGCCCTCTTATACAAGTCTCTCCTCTGGTATATCCATTATCGACGCACTGGCTATATTTTCGTTCACGAAGCGGTCTTCCCCATACATAAAATAGTTCTTTTGTACCCAAAAACACATCACGTATCTTACGCTCACGCTACTACGTCTCCAGACCAGGAGTCTTGGTTCTTATCTAGTCCAGGGTCGGGATCCGTCAATTCCACGATCAGCGAGTCACTGACAATGACAGACATAAAATAGATCTGAATTCAAGGCGTATAACGTCCCCTAAGCGGAAACATTTTCTATCTAAATGAACTATTAATTTAATAATTGCAAAAGATGTCTTCAATGAAAAATGTATTCAAAACATACGTTTGCCTTAAAAATTTAACAACAATTAAAGCATGGTCTTAAATAAAAAATCAAGAAAAAAAAAGGAGAAGGAATAAGAAAAGGACCAAAATAAGATGTCAATAAAAGAGAAGAAGGATCAGATAGAGCAGAAGAAAAACCAGATAGAGATGAAGAAGAATAAGATGACGATGAAGAAAAAGAAGAAGAAAAAGTCGATAAGTAGAGCAGCAAAAGGAAGAGAATAGATGAATAAGTCAAAGAAGGACTAGAAGGAGAAGAAAGATAAGGTGGAGGAGTAGGAGAGGGACAAATGAAGAAGAAAACGAAGATTGAGATGAAATAAAGAAGACGATGAAGAAGAAGATAAAGTAGAGAAAGGGGAAGTAGAAGAAAAAGTTGCAGAAGGAGGACAAAAAAGTCGAAGAAAGATGAGAAAAAAAGAATACGAGGAAAGGTGATGTAAATAAAGGGGGAAGGTGGAGGAGGATGAAAATAAGAAGAAAAAAGATGGTGAAGAAAATAAAGATGTGTAAGAGAATGAGAAGATGAAGAAGGGGGGTGAAGAAGAGGAGGAAGAAAACGGAGGAGAAGAAGGTGAACCAAAAGAAGATGAAGAATATAAAAAGTCGCAGAAGGAAGGAAAGAAGTTGAAGCAAGATATGCAAAAGAAGTCGCATAAAAAAATGGAGGCAGAAAAAAAGGATTTATCCTAAAAAAGGTATCGAAGAACGAGAAGTCAAAAAAGCAGATAGAGAAGAAAACGAAAGAGAAAAAGTATAAAACGGCGAATAAGAAAACGGAAAAAGGAGAAGTAAAAGAAAGTTGATAAGAAAATTAGCAGGAGTAGAAGGAGAGAAGGAGTCAAATAAGAAGGGGAAGAATTAGAAGGTGGATAAGGAGAAGAAAAAAAAAGAGAAGAAAAAATTAACTAAAACAAGAAGTCGGAGAAAAATAGGGATCATCAGAAGAAGAAGGAGGGGTATAAGAAGAATAGGGGGGAACGGTGAAGAAGACGAAGGCGGAATAAGGAGAATAATATGAAGAAGAATATGCGAAAAGGAGAAGATGGTGGAGATGGATGGGGATAAAAAAAAAGAAGAAGCAGATAGAGAAGAAGAATATTAAAATGAAGAAGAACGGGGAGAAGAAGAAGGAATATAAAGTGTGTAGTAGGAGTGTAACAGATGAACGAAGAAGAAAAAGAAGTATAGAAAGTAGAAAAAAAGGAAGTAGATGAAGAAATTGCAGAAGAAGAAGAAGAGGAAAGAAGTGGAAGAAGGATTAGAAACAGAAGAAGAAGAATACGAGGAAATGAGAAGTAAATGAAGGGGCAAGGCGGAGAAGGATGAAAACAAGAAAAAAAATGAAGAAGAAAATGAAGAAGTGTAAAAGAAGGAGGAGATAGAGAAGAAGAAGAATTCGCAGAAAAACAAGAAGAAGATGGAAGTGGAGATGTAGAAAGAAGAGAAGGGTACGAGAAGAAGAAGGAAAAGAAGGGTAGGAGAAGAAGAAGGAGGAGGAACAATTAAGAAGAAAAAGAAATCGCATAAAAACAAAATAAAACAAAGTTGATTAAAAAATGAGCAGCTGGAGGAGAGGGAAGGGAGAAGTCCAAGAAGAAGATGAAGAGGATGAAGAAAAAAAGTCAACAAACAAAAGAGAGATAAAGTAAAACGAAGGGGGGGGGAAGAAGAAAAATAATTCGCATAAGAAGAATAGGAAGCAGCAGAGGAAGAAGGTGGATGGATGAAAACAATAAGGAAGAGAAAAGAAGCAGGAGCAGAAGAAAAAGAAGACGAAGAAGGAGCGAGATAAACAGAGGGAGCAAAAAAAAGGAATTGATGAAGAAAAAGAGGTCGGAAAAGGCAAAAAAAGGGTAGAGAAGGAGGAGGAGATGTCGAGAAAAAGAAGAAAAAGAAGTAAATTTTTTTTCAAATATTTGCATTTATTTGTCAATATCAATGTTTAACCATGGGTTTTACATTCCCTTAAATGAAATTCTACCTGCGTACATTACATAATTTTAGTTACTTAAAAAAAACTACCTATTCCAAAGTTACATATTTCTGATTATAAGAAGTTAATGTTTAGTTTTAAGAAATAAATTACAGTAAACTTTAGTGTAGACACTAAACTGTTATTGGTGGAAAATTTTTCCGAACAGTAAGTTTATCTTAACTTTGTTACACTAACGTACTGTCTAAGGAGAAGGCCTCTTTCATTGAGGAGACGCGCGGAGCCACGTTAATCCGACTCGGCGGCTCAAGATTACAAGCCACGCACGAGAGCCGTCGACCATGTCGAGAGAGGTCGACTCGATGGAGCCGTTTTCCAACTCGGATAGCTAAAGGTTTCGGAATTTGTTTTTCACTCGGACGATGGGTTGCTAAGGCGGCGGATGTTTGCCCGGATGATAATTTTCGGTTGTAAGGAAATGTCGGGAATGAGTTGATTGTTATCTTATTCTTAGGGAATGAGAACTGTATAGACAGTGGGGCAATTCTGTGATTTGTTTTACTAAAGTACCTAAATACGATTTTCGTTTGATGATCATATTAAGCGTGGTTTCTGATAGAGACATACTAAATTTGTTTTTGTTATGATTTGGATAATGCATAAATTCGTTATATTTTCTTATGTAAAGGGTGTAGATGTTTTGACTAGTATTACGTAAGTTTTTCAACGAAATGTTTAGTAAAATATAAATACTTTTCAAATGGCACATTTTTTTACTTCAAGAATATACATCACGTGCAAAATTATAAAGGAACCTTACATTATTTACGGAAGTACGATGTTAAGAAATTTTATTGCAAAAATTATTCTTTTACTATGGAATAAAATCTGTAAAAATTTTCCACGCAACTTTTATCTGAAATATGACCGTAAACCCCAAAGACCCTTTTCTTTCTCTAAAAATATAAACGATGCCTATTACACGCAAATCCCCAACACAAAGTTTTACTTTTAAAGGGAAATAAGAAACAAAAAATGAAAAACCAAAATATTTTCTTTCGTAAATTAAAAGAATGACTTTGATTGATGGACTTTTATAAAAGAAAGACCAAAGAAAATGTAAAAAATCTAAATCTAAACCGCAAAAAAGCTTATCAAATGTTTGGAAAACAAAAGAAAAAATCGAACAGTCATCGAACTGATCCAAAAACAACAGATAAAAGAGCAACAACGGTAAACGATCGCGGCCAAATTAGAAGCAAAATCGAGGCTCGACGCGATGAGTCGTATTTATTTGTTTAAAGGAGGAGAGTAAGATGAGAAATGATGTTTGGGCGTCGTTGAGCACAAAAGAAAAAGCACACGGGTAAAAGAGAAGCAGAAATATCTCAAAAACATCCAAGGATACAGGAAAGCATGTAATGCGGTAGAAGAATTTTAGATATTATTGTGAAATATTAGAGTAAGAGAACAAAATTGTAAGTAAAAAAATATAACATTTCTTTCAATGAAATATTCTGTTACATTTGAATGGTAGTTCGAAATTTTTTTGTGATCGGATGTAAAATTTAAAGAGGAACATGAATTTTTTTCCAATAATTTTAAAGCTACCCTAACTTGCAGAATTAACATAAAATACTCATTGTGTAACATTTTACGAGATCTATTTTAAACGTCTATATTCATTAAGATAAATAATTCCGAATTTCTATGGATTAATAAAATACATTTTGAATTTATTTCATGCTGTAGAAGTATACATGCTTTTATAAAATCGGTAATTTTATAGTGCACTTCCCGAACTTTTCGATATTATAAAACATTTTAAATTAATAATAAAACTTATTAACTTCATTTAAGTATTTTAAATAGTTTAATTCTTGAA
>JAXIUT010009164.1:0-13093 GCA_035586675.1 Eurytoma californica
TTATAACTTAAAGCTATCATAAAGAATTCTATTAGAATACTTACTCGAAAAAAGCATTCATTAAGAATTCATTAAGATTTTTTTATGCTGATCGGGAGGTGTTATGTAAAGTTCCGTAGTGCCATCAATAGGGTGATTCAAGGGGTTCGGTGATTAACCGCAAATATAAACGACAATGATTCTTTTTTCTATTAAATCTACTTAGTCTGCATTAAATTTACTATGTAAAATGACAATTCTTCGATAATTTTTTATGGTAATAATGTATTTGCGTTAATTAAAATAAAATACATTCAAATCATATACCGCGTAAAAGAAATTCATTTATTCATTTAACACATATTTTTATCGATAAAGATACAAAAGTAATAAACTACACTCGATTTCTTTCAGATTTATGTCATGTGACTTACAACGTAATTATGTTTTCATAAAGTGAATTTTCAATTCTAATAATAATTTTATTCAATTGTGAGTATAAGTAATTTTAGAAATTAACAAAGTTTAAAACTAACAAACTTCCTTCTATGTGTAAAACTAGCTCACACTTTCCGCAAGGAAAGTTATCGCGCTCTTTTTCAAACGTTCAAAGCGAAATGAGAGAAAAATTCTTTATAGTTACCCTATGCGTATAATGAATTCTCACCACTGCAGTTTAGATCAGAAACTAATGTAAAATTACACTTAATTATTTCGTTTATGTTTGCATTGTAAAACAACATAACATTGAGTTATATAATTTTTAATTCATGTCCTCTCAAAGCTCAGCAAATCAATAAATATATACTATATTTAAAAAATATAGAATGTGATAAACGTGATAGAGATTCCCCTAAATATTAGAAAAATTACAAATTTTATTATAAAAGTTGTAATTTTTCTAAGAATTCTAGTAATATTTCTCAGGTCTTCATGTCCTCCATCTCAAATAATTTACAATAAATTTTCCTCTATTATTTTTGTCAGTGGAGCATCTTTTAATCATTCTTGAAAAGATTTTTCGACTCTATTATGACAGTTTCGTAAAATAGTTTTTTTTTTTTTTAAACGTTCAAAAAAAAATGGTCACTTGTTACTAGAGTGGTAACATTTGCAGTATCATCGCACCGCACGGGAGGTACGCGATCGACTGACTCCGCGAGTGACGTCACCGTCGCGCACCGCCGGTGCTTCCCCCCACTCGTCGCCAGCAACGACGCGCACGCATACCCGGCCTCTCTTTCGCATTATTCTCGCCTAACCCTGTTTTTCGCTCATTTTCATTTTTTTTTTTTTTTTTTTCTCTCTACTCGGAGCGACTCCGGTGTACACCGCCGGCTGTCCACTCGCTTCGACGGCCCTCGCGTGTTCGCGCGCTCCGCCGCTCAACGAGTATTGCTATATACGCGCCTGAATCGCGTATCCATTATCGCAAATTAATTCGGAGCGCGGCGGGAGAAAATAAAAGGAATGATAACGCCGCTTATTACGCTTTTTGTTTTTCAATCGCGCGGAATTGCGCGCCGGAGCCGCCGGCTGCGGAGGCGAAATAAAATTATGCGTATAATCAGATTATGTGCAAGGTATTCATTTGGCAGAGAAGGCGGCTTTCTATGGATGCGTTTTAGCGCTTATTATGAGTTAATAAAAAATACTTTATCGCGAGATACGCGCGTGCTGTGGTGAATGAAAGGGTAACGAAATTTATTTTGTTGTAAAATAGTTTCTTAAAAAAGATGGCAAAATATTAATTATTTTAAAAAATATTGGCATAAAATAATCACAGATTTTTAGTTACTTCATATATTGAGTTTTTAATCCAAAACTTTGCTTTGTTTAAATCAAGTTTATTCTATCCTTAAAGTAAGTTTGTGAGTGTTTCTATAAAAAATTGTTATAAATATAATAATTTAGTGTACCTTTATATTAATAAATTACTTCGAATCGAATTTCCAAGAAATTAGATATTTTGTTTGATAAACATCGTACATATTAATTGGTATACTTTTGTAATTCCTGCTCGAGAGCTTACCTGTGCAAGATATTGGAATTTCTTGCTATTTCATTAATTTCGTAAATGAATGAACTTTGGTTTCTAATTATAAAGGATTATCTATATAAAAACAATTGTATTATTCTCTCTCTCTCTCTCTCACACACACACACACACACACACACACACACTCTCTCTCTCTCTCTCTCTCTCTCTCTCTCTGTGCTAGTTTCACATTTTTTGAATTGTAAACTTTATTGTGTATTTAAAGAAATCAATATCAAAATTACAACTTTTTAAACGTAATAATCTGACTGCATTTTGACGTTACGCAATTTCGAGCGCATAACTAATAACACCTGCTTAACGATGAACGAAACAGTATTTTAATGGACTAAAACTCGCTTACACCCGTTAATAGACAAACAAGCTCATGCCTGCCTCGTCCGACAGATCAATGGGTAGGTATCAGCCGAACAAAAATAAAGCCAACTTCCGGAGGTGCGGCGGGACGGCGGTGCGCTTAGTTCGGGCTATTTAGGTGTTGACCGATGGAGGATGTGAACGTCCGAGTCAAGGTGGTTGACTGCAACGAGCTGAAAGGCAATCCTTGCACTTTTTTTGCCGATATCCGGTCAAACGAGCCAGCGAAAAAAAATCGCTCGACTGCCATTAGGCTCGCAAAATAATCTAAACACCTTGCCGACTCAGTCGTTGAATTTATAACTATCACTTAATCGAATGCGCTTCTATGCATATTTCTGCTTTCGAGGTAAATTTTCAATTTGATTCTATGTACTGTATTATCCTACAAGATTGTTTTCATTGTCCTCTGATTATTGTTTTTCGAATGGAAAATTATCTTCAGCATTCTTGTAATGAGAACCGCTTTTCGTAACAGAAGGCTCTATTTATGTCTGAAAATCTAATTATTTTAGTTGAAATAGTACATTTAGAGTGTTAAGCTGCTTACTCCGCAATATCCCCGCTAGAATTGTACGATAATTTAGAGTAAATTCGAATTAAAATTAAAATAATAAATTAAGATAAATATATTTATGAAATGAAAATCGATCTCGATTATTGATAGTTTAATTAAACAACTATGGGTAAAAACATTTTTATTTGTATTGAATACAAATTTGTTTACTGCCGCATGGTTTATTATTTTTAAATAGTTATAATTAAACTTTATTTTGATAACTAGTTAAGTAGGTAGTTAACAATACAAGAATAATAAATTTAAATGTTGATGCTGGATAAATAGACATCGGAATTACATATATACAGAGGTGATTGAAATTAGTTCGCAAATTAATGATAAATTAATTATTTAAGTAAAATAATAGTTCTACAATAGAGTTTTAATTCTGACTAAAATGTTAGTGGCTTTGGAAAGTAATAAACCTCTGTATCTTTATTAAACTTCGCAATCAAAATATGGCCTTGAAGTTACTAGCATCGCAAGCAACTTCAAACGCGTATGTCAGCCACAAGAACTCACCAGTCACCTGGACACACTGCTAATGCCGACTATCTATTTTTGGGCCCGAGTGGCTCAAAATTTATGCGGACGATCCGCAAGTTTCCGCGGGGGCAGGTGGCAAAATGAAGCCACGAGCAAAATGGACACGTCAAACTAAAACAATCACGGCGACTAGCATCCGTCACGTCCGCTGATGATTTGCGATCGCGAGTTTCTAGAGCGACGTAAGTTCGTTAGAAACTAGGTTAGACGCGAGTTCCTCTAGCTAACTTCCGCCAGTTCAGGAGACGCCTCCACTGCGATTAGTATATACTTACCTTTGATAGCGCTGATTGATTCTGGACAGTGCACCGTATGTGCAGCGGTACAGCCGTTGCACGCGCTGATAGTAGGAACACAGGTTGTATATATAATATTTAGTATTAGTTTTTATTTTTGCTTCACTATAAAATAACTGCATTTTCATTTAAATTCAACCTAAAGTTGAATACGTGAAGTTTGATACATATAACTGAATAATCATTTATTTTTCGAAAAATAATTTAATTAAGTTGTAATGTAATATGTGACTCTGGTTAAAAAAATGAGTAAAATAAATTTCATTGAAAATTAATAAAATCCAATAATTCAGAGTATTTTTAAAATTTTTGAATATTAAAATAAAGGTTTTTAAATTAACGATTTTTTATTCGACAATTCTTTAAATGTTTTTTATAGCGCCGAATGTATTCGAGTGCAGGGAAGAGAAAAAGTAGGATCGCGTATCCACTATCGACAATAGAGTAAAAGCGTGTTGTTGTATTCATTCTCTTTTTTCACTGGTGTGAGAGCTTGGGCTTTCGTATAAAAACAAAAGGTTCGCGTTTGATTGCTCCAAACACGGAGGATCTGTTTCATAAAAGGAAAACGTTTATCTGCTATTTGTTTTACTGTCATCAGCGAAACTCTCATTTCAAATGAATCTTCACAATTCCATTGTTTTTTAGTTTTTTATCGCATTTTGCTCCAACTTTTTTCATATTTACTAATTAAAAAAATCATAATATACTGAAAATACGTAAAATTATTTGCATGTATATAGGCACTATTTTTCATTATTATTTTTAAGTAATTGAAACATAGAGTCTTCAGTTGTGAATTTTACTTCGTTCGTAGAATCTTTTTAAAAAACCAGCATTTTAATAATTTTTTAATAATTTATATAAAAATTTCTTTCATTCTCAAAAATAATCAATACGTCGTAACATTAAATTAAACTGTCATTTTCGAAGTGTTTTTCCTGTGTGTCCTCTTTATTTTTAAAGTAAAAAAAATGAATACCTCATATTTCGTTTCTTCGACCCCCATTAAGTAAACTTCTGCTCGGCTCACGCACCGTCTAACAATTACTCGTGCCTGCGCACGCGCTTTTTGCAAGCTCCGCCGTCGCGAAATACGAGCTCGCGCAAGTTTCCCGCCTAAATTCGTCGGTGGCGCCCGCTACCCTCCCGGACTCCCCCCCCCCCCCGCTGCAAGCTCGACGCGCGCCGCCGTATATTTGTAAACATATATACGTCCCGCCAAGGTGGGGGTCTAGAAGAAAGTCTTGTCGCCCGTAAATCCCGGAACATTAATATTAATGCTCCTTCGGCATGCACTTGCGACACCAGAAGCAGAAAGCATGGGAGTTTGGGCCGAGTTTACAGCGTGACGCGCATGTGGAATTTAAGTCTCTCGCGCGCGGGCGCCTCGCGTATGCTCTTAACGTAGTGCACTCGATTTGTCATATCGCGGAGCGGCCCGCCCTCCATCCCGTTCCGCGTGCATGTACGGCTTTATGCGCGTGCGAACGCGGAAAAGAGCCCGCGAGCTTTCAACTAGACGGGGATACTTCAAGCTCCCCGATGGCTTTGGGACTGAACTACTTGTTCTCCGCAGGTTTGTGTAATGACGGCTGGAGATTGCTTATATTTTTTTTAACTTGGATTATTTTATTTGTATTTTAAAGATTTACTTTTATTTTTTGAAATAGCATAATGATACTTGCTTTTTAGTTATTGACTTCTTGCTACTTTAT
Source organism: Eurytoma californica (assembly GCA_035586675.1). Taxonomy (NCBI): domain Eukaryota; kingdom Metazoa; phylum Arthropoda; class Insecta; order Hymenoptera; family Eurytomidae; genus Eurytoma; species Eurytoma californica. The sequence goes on from JAXIUT010009164.1 coordinate 5,515, forward strand.
TATACCGTCAAATGAATTTGAACAACGAATAAAACATCTTTACAATGAAAAAAAATTCAGTAAAATCCCAGAATGCATAGCAACCACACTTGTCTCGATGTTGCAGAGGCTGCTCAATATCAGGGGATTCTTAGGTCTGTAAGTTGCCTCGTACATAATTGAATTAATGCGGGTGAACACTTCATTCTCATGATGAACACAGAAAAATATAATGAACTCAATATTAAGGTACTTGATAAACATGTTTTTATTTTATAAAAAATCAATCGAGAGTTGAGAATAAGAAGATGATGAAAGCTATTTTAGCCTTTTCTGCTGCATTCAAGATAAGAAGAACCAAGCTTTACCAGCTTATTCAGATATCGTATTTTTTAAATCACAAACAAACGTTTTTAGTTCCAAAATGTTTTATTGATGTAAAACTTCATAAATCATAATTCCACTATCGATTTTGTACACTTTTTAATTTCTCCCTAAAAACGAACTAGACATTCAGTTGAATAAATATTTTATTTATTTATTTATTTATTTATTTGAGTTCGTAATTTCGGCCTCACTAGACCGAAAAATCGTATACACACCTAGGCCTGTATAATAAGAAAGCGTCAGATCACATGTTTATCTACCTCGGCTTCGCCTCGGTTGACAATTACATGTGATCTGAGACATTTCTTATTATACAGGCCTAGGTACGTAATAGACTATTTTTTTGTTTATATGCATATTTCAGGATACTATAACCTGGAGCTACATAGAAATTGAATTACGATCATAATTGATAATTAGCGGCATTTTATTAAATAATGATTTCCCAAAACTAAAACGAGCGTGGATCATCCAATTCCGCATGCGCATAGTAATGCTACATGGGTGTAGTCTTCGAAATAGTTGATAATCCTGATGGTTTAGCAGCGTGCCAATCGCTGCGGGCTCAGTCACGTCGAACACGCCCGTCAATCAACTAATCCAGTCGTCATCGCGACACCATATCTCTCGACTCCGCCAAATCGCGCAGCGGAACGGCGAGCGCGTCGGAAAAACAAGCGAAATAGCAAACATAGCCCAACTGAGCTTTCAAGCCGCGATATAATTACTTAATCCGGAGCAATTTTTGCCGCGCTCCGTTCATTTGGCGACGCCGGTGTAACAATAATTTATGGCCCACCTAGACTTGTGTATTGGTTCTAAAATTCATCGTGAGCGCAATGAGATGGTTTTTTTTTAAGTTTTGCCGGGGATGAAAGCGCCGTTCTGAATATACAAATTTGCAAACAGGTCCATCAAACGTGTAAATAGAGAATAGGAATTAAAGAGCAAGTGTAACCATTTAATTATGTTAAGATATTCAATTAGAATTTTTTATTTAGTAACATTATAATACGCTAATTTGTGTATGTATCTATTCACGTTAATTCAAGTTAATAGAAAGTTTAAATAACACATCTCATTAGTAGCGGCATCATAAACGACTATCGGGTATTTGCAAGGACTATTTGATAACTCTATCCGCGTTGCACCGAGTATATATCAGAGCCTGTACGTATCGCTCGTTGCAAAACTTATCATGAACATACACCGCATCGATGAAACTACGACGAGGCATATCCTCTTGTTAACGTTAGATACTATGCTCGACGAGATGCTCTCATCAGCACTCGGCTGCTTCTGATACAAAAGCTCAAACGCAACCTTGTGGTTTTACAAAAAATATGCATTAGATATGCTACGGGTTCATGTAACTAATATAATCGATTAATGCTATTTTATATAGATATATTATTTATTATTGTTGCACATATTTTTCAAGAAAACGCGTCTTTTTCTGTATTTAAACATTTTTTATGCAAAAAAAAACATATCGTAACGGACTAATAGTTAACAGTAAATGCTACCAGGATAACATATAGTTTAGTGAGGACCATACGATATGTTAATAATTAAAGATAATTATGGATAAATTTTTAATCTAATAATAAATTAACGTTTAAAACGTAAAAATTTGTTTAGTTAAATTATAATTATTTTCCAAAACTTTGCAAATTATTGATGATAATTATTAATATTAGAACTATTAATATTAAAACTATTAAGCTATAGCTATACGCTGAATAGGCTAGAGCGAAATTTCCCTCATCTGCTAAAGTTACAGTAGCTAAAAGAGTCAAATTCAACTCTATAGGAATGAAATTTGACTCTATTACTATAGACAATTAGAGACAATTATTTGACTCTTTCAGCGAGTTAATTTTAAAATGCCAGTGAAATTTTTCACTCCAGCAAATATAGTTAGTAAAAACTTTAAATTTTTTTCATTTTTTAAATCCAAAAAACATCTCCTACAATCCCACCAAAACCAGTGATCCAAAGCTTTGAGACTCCCCCGCTAATCAGCGTACCTCTTTCACGAAATGTTAAATCAAGCCTCGTTTACCTAATTGCAATCGAGGAAAACCCCGCGAAATCGTCGCTCCCGCGCCAGCGGAAGAAGAGAAAAAGAACGCGCGCGCGCGCGCCCGCTTTGTTCCCGCTATCCGCGGGACTTCCCCGCATTCTCATTCAGCGATAAAGCCGCGATTTGTCCGCGCGCAGTGCATCAATCGGCGGAAACGGGCGTACGCGACGAAAATCGCTCAGCGCTCCTTCGCGGAAAACGCGCCGCGCGGAATCCGCGATGAGGAAGCGCGTCGCCTCCTCCCCCCCCCCCTCCACCGGGCTCTTATCAGGGGGAGGGAATCAATCGACGCGCGTGCAGGCGCGTCTCGCGCAGGGCCGCGGCGGGAATTTTAAAGCGACGCGCCGCCGGCGTGTTTTCCTTTTTTCATGTTCCTCCGCGTGAGATATTTTTGCGGCGCGCAGACGGCGCTGGCGAATTTTTTTAAATGCGAGAGCTTTGTTCGCAACTTGGTGACACTATCGAATGAGTGTGCGCGAGTACGGGAAGATTTACAGTTTGTTGGATGCATTTTAGGAAATCGACCTAATGTATTTATATTGATGTACGAATTTAGAAAGAGTTTTTATAATAGTATAGTTGTTTTCGTAGTTCCGGCTGTCCTAATATAATGAATTTATATGTAGTAATTAATATTGTTTTATGCACATCAGGTAATTAGTACTTCTATTTACAAGCGCGAAGAAAATCTAATACGATTTTAAATGTAGCCGCTAATTAAACAAATACAATTACTTAATTCTAAAAATTGAATGCGTAACTATTTCTATTTGGTTATAGTATTGAACATTTATTAATATTTTCTTCGCACATTGATACACATTAGAATAATAAACTTTTCGAAAAAAATCAGCTTGATATTTTATGAATGTTATTAACGAATAGTTTGATAAGCATTTGCAAAAGTTAAGCACGCGAGCTTTCGCTTAATGCGCTGTAAAGTTTCTGAATAATTTTTCTCTGATAAATGACTAAATACTTATTTTGAATTATAAAGCAAAATTATTTTAAATATCTATGGCACTGTCATGGATTGATCAATCGATCATCTTAAACTTTTAATCTGCATGATATTTACTCTTCCAAAATAAGTAAATTAACATTGCATGATCCTTACAAGAATTAAACAAAATTAAAGTTTAATTTAAGGAGGGTAATAGAAATAAATGAGTAAAATTATCCGCAGCACTTTCATATTTATTGAAAGTATGTAATTATAAATAACATTAAAAATCACTAACATATAACTAAACGTCAAATGTCTAAGATACATCAAATTAACTTACAAATATCTAATATGTTAAAAATACAAGTTGATTGCATGATACACTTGACATTACTCATACGTAAATTAAGCAGTATCTTAATCTACGCATTTGATATGAATTCGTTTTCCATTTAAATGGTTGCAACGAGCAGCGAATTCAAATATAAACTATCTAAAATATATGTTTTTATTTCGCAGTAATAACTAAATTTCCTTATTGAAGAATAATTCAAATGCCTTAAAATTTCAGTCATAACTGTTTAGTTATGAAAATTTCTATTTACAAAAACTAATTCACCGTTAATCACATTTCTGTCATAACTAGTTTTATTTAATAGGCTAATTCATCCTTAATAGCATTTCTGTCATCTAAATTTACTTCTAAACACTAAATGCATCACGTCCGTCATAACTTCGTTTATTTACAAAAAAAAAATAATTCAATAGTTAAAATTTAAAAGCGAGCTTAGAATGGTATTTCCTTATCTCAATAAAACCTCAACAACACTTGTGTGTCCGTTACGCGTCCATCAACGGCCGGGTTTTTCGAACTGACTCCAGTCAAAGGCTACCTCTTGCGGACAATATCGCTCGCATAGGTAAGGTAGAAAATTCGCTTTCCGTCGTTAATATTCGACGCGTCCAGGCGTCTCTCGGTCTCGAAACGAATACATATCGGTGCGGGCACCGGACCGACGCTCGCATTATTATTATATTCCGGCAGTTTTTCCTCGAGCACAAGGTCACCGGGTATGTAAGTAAACACTAGTCTTTAGGCTTCGCCGAGGCACCGTGCGCCGCCATACCATGCACGATTTTCGTGACGAGACGCACACAGAGGCGGCGCGATAGCACGCCTGTCACCGTCGACGCATTCCTCGACCACGATTGACGCGGCGCCTCGATGAGTTGCGATTTTTCGGTGCTGCTGCTGCTGAAAAAAAGAAAATTTTTTTTTCGTTCTGCCCACCTTTTTTTCAATCCAATGTGTTTGATTAAAATATTCGATTTTTTAACTTCACTCTCCGATAAAATTACATCTTTTGCTTCAGTATTTAAAAAATTATTGGAGCATCAAATTCCATTGTTTATTTTCGATTACTTGGTAAATTAAAATGATTTAATAAATCAAAAATTATTTTGTAATATTGATTCAACCACAAATTAAATAAGTATAACAAGAATAATATTTCTTTTTTACATTAAGAATAATTGTAGCGTTTTAAATCAGTATATCGAGAAAAAATGAATCGAACAAAAAAACACTAATTTTTATTAGCTAAAATATTAGTAATATTTATTGTGTGTGCACGAGAAGAAAATATAAATTTTTACTAACAAATGGTTCAATATAAGCAAATAGTTAAAATTCCTTTAATATTTATAAAAATAACAATTTTGGTATGAAATATACTTAGAATTCAATTATCGCTTTAAAAACGTATATTCAGCTACTCATGAAAAAAATGAACGAGTTTTCGTGGTGAATCGTACAAAACTGATGGTATGGTGAAAATATTTTGCTTACTTCGGCATGGTGAAACCACTGGGTTTTGACTAGATGTACACAAACAACGAGTGCTCGACCGAGTGCAGTTCGGGACACGACTGAGTTAGAGGACCGAAACTTTGGGCGTATATAGGAGACGGAGCAGGTATTAGCGTCGCCGTTTTACCTAAATTCGGCCGAGGGATTTATTGGGGCTGCCCTGCATTTGAGGCTACGCTGGAGGGACGATCTGCATAATGGCTGCTTGGCATATGCGGATACCCTTGATTCCTCGTACTCTTTCGGAACATGCACGAGTATTCATGAGTTTAAAAATGTGCAATAAGTATTTTTTCATTGGAATCTAGTGATATTTCTCATTTTATTAATCAGTTTTTTTAATAACTTATACATCAAATTAACTTCGAATTATATATTGGAGAGAACGGGGCATACTGGGCCACCCCGTTAAATGTTTCAGATGCTGTGAAAAATACTCCGTAACAAGTTTGATTCAAAATAAAGCATTTTGAAAGAATATCATTTTTACATTGATATATTACTATGTATAAGAATCATATATAGTAACAAACCAATGTAATAACGATATTCTTTCATAATGTTTTGTTTTCAATGAGATTTGTTACGGAGTATTTATTTTTCACACCAAGTGAAACGTATTTAATAAGGTGGCCCACTATACCCCGAAGGTTCACATTGCCCCATAGTCCACTATGTCACACTCTCCCCTAAATATATAGTTGAATAAGTGCTCCAAAAAAATACGATAAAAGAATAAAAACCTGATATAATATTCAGCTTATTTCATTGATGAACCAATGCATTATATTAATACACGTATAGTATTGAAACATATTCACAAAGATTCGAGGATATTGTTGTATTATTACTGATTACGTAATTAAGTGATACTATTTTTGGTTTCATGCATTTGTATGAAATCATATTCATAATTCTACATATTAACACTGTAATTAACTGGGAAGTTAATTAAGATATTATATACTAATCACCATACCTTAGTCACTTTTCAATTTGATAATCCTTATCCTACAGCTTTTCTCTTCATGAAATCCATTGGTTGTGGCCATATAAATGAGTAATTGTATTGATAGTTCCAAGTTTTTCATTTTAAAAAATATAGCATGAAAAATAAAAAAATAAATGCTATTGCCCGCGTTACAATGTAGAATATTATTAATAATAAATTGATCAAGTTTTAGAAAAATCAAATAAATTGATTGGCCGTTGAATAAATATTATTTTGATAAATAATATTAGTAAAATAGGACGTGATATACTAGCATATACTAGTAGCGTATTAACCCTGTTTCGTATAGTCCAGTAGTGGTACTGTTGCGATTCAACTCTTAAATGCTAGCAACCAGCAGTGCATTAAAGTAACGTCGAACGAGTTATGTAGGCGGATTAAGAAAATTAACTTCATTCAATAAATATTGAAAAAAAACTTACTTTTATTAGCTTTTTATAAATTGCACGGACGGTAGCCTTTGGCCTATTACTTTATAATTAATATTAAAATATGGTAAAATAAGTGAATGCAAAAGTGAACCTAAGTGTAGAGGTTAATATGTTTATATTTATTAATAATTACACCTAATATTTATTAAACGTAGGTTCATTTTAATACTTCAAATAATGTTTAAATAGATATAAAATTTTTAATTAATTTCAAGTATTTTGGAATAAATAATATACTTAATTTTCGTATTTCTTGCATCGGAAATTTTTTTAAGTACTTGGAGTGTATGCGTCTAATAAGGATTACAGACAATGAAATATAACTATTAAATACAATTTTACATTGTATACGTGCCACTTTTACTGCTTTTTAAGTTTGCATTGATCACGATTCTGATAAAGTTTTAAACTATAAGAATGGCGGTACTGCAGTTGAAACCGCTATTTTAGACTAATAGTTACATTAATTTTTTAGCACAGGTACAGAAAAAATGAAGTTCAAAATAACTTTTACAACCTTTTTATTTTATGTACATTTGAGTATTGCTAATCCAACGTTTAGTAAGTAAAAAATTAATTGAATATAAATATACGCACAATGTTTTTTAAAATAATATTTTAAATTTATTTCTTCATAGGCAAAGACAATAAACTTGGAAAAACCCGGAATTTGCACAAAGAAATATCGATAAATAAGGAGGCATCACATTCTAATGGTAAGATAGAGAATATTAATTGACTGTTCTTTCGACAGTTTTGTGAACTGAAATTACCCGTAAACAAAATTGAAAAAAATTATTAATATTTTTAGATCTTGGAAGTAACCACCATCATGCTCACCATCATCATCATGTGTACAATTTTCACA
>JAXIUT010009211.1:5242-25616 GCA_035586675.1 Eurytoma californica
AAACGCGCCCGCGGCCTCGCGCTGTCAAAGACCTCGGCTGCATATCCGAGCCAGCTGGGGGGTTGACGCGCGCGCGCCAAGTCTTCGCGCCCGATTTCCATCACGATGGATTTTCGGGAATTTTTTCCGCCGACATTGCGCAGTGCATGCTTTTCATTCCCAACGTCTTTGATGTACGAAGTGGGAGTGCTACTCGTGGGTATTTGCTGGATTTATTGCAATTTTTGTTAGGTGCTGCGGCCCGGTGACTGCGATGCTGAGGCGTGGTAAAAATAATGTGCATATTTCCAGGGGGAACTGTTGTGTTGCACACGTACAAATAAGATTATCTTAGAATTATTTTCTTAGGGAAAGTGTACAATTACATAATTTATTGCAATGAAGATTATTCAGTCATTAATTTACTAAAAATTCTCGATAGTTGTATTCCAATTTTAACTTAGTAAAATTTATTTGTAATTGGTACAAGAACGAAAAGAATAAATCAGAAAATGAATTTAGAAGTCTTTGAAATGCGTGATACTTATTTAAGTACAGTTGCATGAGAAAATAACGGCAAGATCCATATTTTTCCGCGATGTCAGTGGCGCAATAAATCATATCAGATTGTAAATTTTATTTTTACCCGCAAAATTATTTTTAGCAGCTGCTTCTTCTTAATTTTTCTCAAGAAACAGGCAATTTTCAAATGTAAATATAGCCTATACAGCAACGAAGAGCTATTAATCAAATCTAGAAAGGAGAAAAAATATTTTCTGGTGCCAAATTGTGCCACTATGCAATATTATTTAAAAAAACTTTAAAAACTTTCGACTTGGCACAATGTTTAAACGGAGTTAATAATTAAAATTTTTAAATCGCAGTACAATCTGATGTATACGAACGCGTGTAATCTACCAAAGCTATGTTCGAGAAAGAGGTCAATTTTCTCTGATTTCAGGCCGCATCTTAATTCAGTTATCGAATTTTCAAAATTTCAAGCTGGTCTACTTGCATCCACTCACTCACTTATTCATTTACGTAATTTAAAAGAAAGAGGAAAGTAAGTAGAGCCACGCGATGATCTTAGAACCACTGTGGATTAAAAGCAGATAGTTAATTATCGGAACCCTTTTATTACCTTACAAAGAAAACTTTATAACAAATCTTAAACATCAAAAAGATTAGAGATCAGATTGATTGTTGTATAAATAAAAAAAAATACTTTATTTTAAAAAATGAACTGAAAAACGGATCAAATTGATTTTCCTATCAGGCTTACCTTGTTTAAGTAGAAACAAACGAGTCCAGTAAGACTCGAATTTTCAACTTACATTTTTTAACTTTCACTTCAAAGAAAAAAATTTATGTTATTCAAAGATATAATGATCTTCGTGCTTGAAATGACAGACAAACCAATCAAATTTAACAACCCCCATCGCAGCACAAAAAAAGCTTCTCGTCTCGCAATGTGTACTGCACTTTCCAAACGCCCCAAGCGATCCCCGCCCTCGCGCCACAAACGGTGTAAATTCGCTAATCTAGCCATCTCTATATAACTCATAGGCGCGTGATCGATTCCTTGACACGGATCGCCTTAAAGCAAAGCCGCCGCGCAATCAAAGAGAGAGGCTAAAGAAAAAAAAGACGCGCCACCATCTCACGCGCGGCGGACATTAATCACCGCTGAAAGTGCGCGGCACTTTTACCGCGCGCGCGAGTGCATTAGTCCCGGGGGCGCCGATCGTTTGCCTTTGGAGACAAGGCGCGCGACGAGTCTCGTGCCTCGTGCCTCGCCGCTATATTTGCCTCGACTCGCCGCGCGGTGAGAGAGACGCTGGCGCCCGTTCGCGGCTTCTTTTTTATTCTTCTCCCCTTTGTCCCTTCGACGATGGCGGATCGTCGCGGTGATTTCTGAATTTACTGCGGGCCGAGTAATCGAGGCGCTGACGCGATTAGTCAGCCGCCGCTTTATTTACCGGGGAGTCGCGGTGTTTTGATTGAACGTCGCACCGATGGGAATCCGCGCTGCTTCCCCTCGACTCTTCGGCTTTCGTCGAGATGCTTTTTTCTCCTTTTTTTCTTGCAGACGAGCGAGTTTGTGGTGTATTTTTAGGCGCTGTTTTTATTGTAAAGTTGGAGCTCGATCGTCACAACACTGACTGATTTGTGAACCTTTTTCGTAATTCGTACTTCGTTAATGAATCATTTTAACGTCGTAAAAAAAGTAACGTACATGTTATTATTTTGTTTGATACTAATTAAATAGTAGGATTAAGAATATGGAATATAGAAAAATTTTATTTCGATATTTAAAACAATAAGACTATTAATTTCATCGATTAAGAATGAGCGCCGCATTACACCCGTCTGTTTCTACTTAAGCACGTAAAGACCAACTGCAATCAAATACAAACAGAAGCATGATTATTTGTCTAATTAAACATCTTCTCGTGCCCTAAATAACTTCACTAGGAGATAGTTCAAAGTAACCTTCTCGAACGAAAATTGATCTTTATAAGCCAACAACTTAATTACCATACTACAATCGCCATGCCTACAGAAAAATTAAAGCCCCCAATCTTCCTCAACTCGATTAAAACAGTGCACCACGCAACAGCTCGAAGATCAAAGCTCTCTATCCAGAACCAATTAGACCCAGTCCAAGCAAAGGGTGCATCTAATCCCTCATCCCTTCGCTGAGCGATTGTAATTCAAACGAGTCGGACAAAGAAGGGGCGTTCATCGGGGATCGCGGTATTTACGCGGGGCAATTCAGCGAGCGTCCAATCCGCCGCGAGATTAACGACGACAATGAATCCGCACCGATGTTTATCTATGTAGGTCTAGGATAGGTCCTTATAGCTGGGCGCAGTTACAAACTTCGGACTATCCGATACCTCGGGCCGGGTCTATTTTTGCCGGGGCGCGGGCGCAACGAGATCCCCCCACCGGCGATACGCGGCCGCGATACCGCCCCGGCTTTGATAATAACCGCACGTGAGAAATCATCGCTCGCCTCGCGCTAGACGCGCTCCAGTCGGGCATTAGCGGGCGGCTCATTTATTTTGCTTATCGAAAAACGCGATGCATGCGAAAAAGTCGTGTTCGCCGTGCGACGAGGTGCAGTTACTCGAGGGTGTAACTACTTGCTCGATTGTCGTTACGCTTTTTTTTTTAAATTACAGCGTTACTCGGAGGTTTTCTTCAGATCTTGAGTTTATTTTAATTTTTTATTTTGTTTAGTGCTCGCATTTTCCAGCATCGCGTTGACGTTACTTGACTCACGCGTTTTATCCAAGGAACAGAAATTATAAATACTTCGGTTGTATAAAAAAAAATGTCTTTTTCTTTAATTAAGAGAAATAACGCGATCGAAAATGATGTTTACAAGTGCGGTTTAAGCTTGTAAATATATCAAGTTCATTTTTGTCATTCTTGAAGTGGTGCCAGTAAGCGCCTCTGAAAAAAATTCTACACCAATTGCAGAATCATTCACGACGTAAAAGAAACGTTCAAATATTCATAACTCCATTTTTATGCTACTCTAACATTCCAACACATGCATATTTACGTAAACTGAGTTTAAATGCCAGTTAGTAGATACAACCGGGTATAGTCAGGCTACGGTAATTCAGAGACCGTAACTACACTTCGACAGCAAAATTTTGCACTGCGAAGAATTACGTCGTTTTATGAAATGATCTCAATGCACTCTTTAAAAAATGTCGAAATAATTAAGAAAATTTTACACGTTTCTAAATCATCAAAGCTGATTAAGCGAGGTAATTACACCTTGCCCAATATTTACTTTCAATCTGCGCTTGTAAATTTTGCAAGCCACCGCAGACTGCACGAAAAATCATCGTTCCTCTAAAAATAGTTACAAACCATATCGCAGCAGACCTCTTTAACCTACTGAAAAAGATACCTCCCGCTTTTTTGAATAAAGAATAAAGCAAATAAGCAAATGACCTGGAAATCGACTGTTCCAGGAAGGAAAGGTGCGACGATGCGGACCTCGAGCCGAGAACCAGATCAGGGATCGGGTTCGGAGAGGACCGCAGCGTACGACAGGTGGGCTCGTTCGGCCGCGGGCCGCCGGCAACCGGAGCGGATCGGCGCCTGCCGCCGGGCACCGATCGCCGACTCGCCGTCGGGGCTGCAGTAGCCGCGGCGCGGCGCCGGCCTCAGGATGACGGTCTCGTACCAGTACGAGGTCGCCAGCTCGACCAGCGGCGGCTTCACCCGCCTGCTGTTCATGTGGCGGGGCTCCCTCTACAAGCTCATCTACCGGGAGCTCCTCATGTTCCTCGCCCTCTTCGGCACGATATCCGCCCTGTACCGGCACGTGCTCACCGACGAGCAGAAGCGCGCCTTCGAGCAGATAGTCGTTTACTGCGACACCTTCATCAATCTCATACCCCTCAGCTTCGTACTCGGCTTCTACGTGGCGTACGTCGCCGGTAGGTGGTGGCAGCAATACACCGCCATACCCTGGCCCGACAAGTAAGTATCGTGATCAAATTCATCCTTATTTGGCCTCAATTTTTATAGAATGAAGCCACGATTTCCGTTCAATCCTTTAATAAGATATATCTAAATGTACATTTTTTAAATTTGAATATTTCATTATGTTCTGTGGCAGTTTTACGTTTAATTTAAATGATCATGTTTTATAATACATTATTATAGAACATTTATCAAACTTTTTTTTTCTCACCAGTAAACTGCACTATTTTTTCTTCCAAATACATTTAGAGAAATGCAGAATTAAGAAGCACTAATATCTGAAATTTTTGTAATCCAAGAGTAATGCACTCGGTAGCCCTTTACGTCATCGGGAACGACGAGTACGGGCGCATGCTGCGCCGGGCCCTGATGCGCTACCTCAACCTGTCGCTCATTCTTGTTTTACGATCCATCAGCTCGGCCGTCAAGAGGCGATTCCCCACCCTCGATCACGTCGTCGACTCCGGTAAGGGCAACATCTTTTTCTTCCTCGCGGTAACAAAAGAAAGAGCCTCGTAATGATCACGATTTTCAAACTCCAATTTCTTTTTTATGACTCGCGAAAGAAATTGCTGTTTTATAGCTCTTTCTCATTTTCCAATTAGCTTATTGTCAGTTAGAAAGTACTATCGTGTTATCCGATAAATGAACAGCTTACTAAACAAATTTTGAGGCATTTCCTTAAATACATTTGATAAATTGACAATTAATTTTGTGTTTGAAGAATTAATATTTTTGTTGTCTGCATAGTACAGATTAGTTAATTACGTGCTTACGTGCTTTCTTATCGATAGGTTTTATGACTTCATTGGAGCTGGAACTTTTTATATCCGTGCCAAGTCTCGAGTTCAATACCTACTGGATTCCTTGCACGTGGTTCATCAATTTACTGAAAGAGGCGAGGACGAACCATCGATTGCCCGACCCTCAAGGCTTGAAAATCATAATGGAGGTACACTTAATCAACAGACTTTTACAAACTTTTCTTAAAAACTAAAAAAAAGATGAAAAAATACGAGAGAAAAGCTCGAACTCACCAAATCGATCATCGCGGCGTTTCAGGAGTTTAACGATTTTCGCTCGAAGTGCGGCATGCTCTGGAGCTACGATTGGGTGTCGATCCCGCTGGTGTACACGCAGGTGGTCACCTTAGCGACGTACAGCTTCTTTGCGGTGGCCCTCGTCGGCAGGCAGTACATCGAGGGTGCCATCAAGCCCTTCCAGATGAAGGTCGACATTTACTTTCCGATCTTCACGGTCCTCCAGTTCTTCTTCTTCATGGGATTGCTCAAGGTCGGCACGCGCAAAGATAAGCGGCGCTTATTGTGGAGACGAATTTTCACCGATACTCTGTTTTCTCTTCGTTTCTAAAGGTGGCGGAGCAGCTCATAAATCCGTTCGGCGACGACGACGAGGACTTCGAGCTCAACTGGATGATCGATCGCCACACTAAGGTATTGGACGTACAATTTTTCCTCGCGGAAATGAGACTGTTGGTATAACGTCTGATAAATTTTACTGATAGGTTTCGTACCTCGGCGTCGACACGCTGATGAATCGCTGCCCGCCCCTCGTTAAGGACATCTACTACGATTCCGAAAACTTGATTTTGCCGTACACTGAGGCTGCGGCCGCGTACAAGCGCAAAACATATCGTGGCAGCGTCGCTAATATGACGTGAGTTTATACATTTAAGTAGAAGAATATTGCGGAAAATACATTTGTTTACGATGATAATGACTTATTGATACAATTATGCATTTTGCTCTGATAGTGTACCTGAAGCGAAGCAGACGATGTTTTTGCCAAACATAATGGAGGAAGAAGAAAATGCGCATACGGGGACTCCGCGAAACTCCAGCGCTAATTTGGCTGTGCACGAAAGTCCACCGACAAGTAACAGACGGTAGGATTTCATCTTCAGCAAAATGTTTTTACTTACATTTTTTTAAATTTGTATAAAACACATTTTAAAAGTGTTTTTTAAGTAAATGTAAAACATAGATAATAGCAATGATTCACTTTTAGAGGACAAGTTTTATTGGATAAAGAATAAAGCCCTTGTAAATCTTATGATATTTAAATCAGCACTTGAAATTTAAATAAATTAAGTTTAAAAAGAATCGGCGGTTTTATGCGAATTAAGATTGTTTCATTAATACAGCTCGGTTAACACCTGTAAGTAGAAACAGACGAGCATATACAGACATACATCTTCAATCACGTTTTGTAATTTTTCAATTCTGGAAGGAATACATTTTTTTACTTTAAATTCTTTGTGATCCTGTACTTGATAATAAAAGTTTTCAATATTCAATGTATAAACATTTTCTGATCTATTGAACGCATGTGCATTGTCTTTATTATTCACCGTAGTTACGTGAATGTAAGTTCATATTTTTACAATTATTTTTCTTCGCAATTTACGTTGATAAGTTTTAACCCATTTATCTAAATAAATAACTAAATAAAGGAACTCTATTCTAATCTCTAAAATATAGACTAGCACTAAATTTGACCACTATCTTAACTGTGCAACGCTAGATAGAGAAGTAGCCGCATTGCCCGCTTAATGTAGGTCCGTTTGTTTTAGCCAGGGTGGCCCCTCCCCTAAGCCGTCTCGTCGGTTTCCTCGGGGCGCTGGCGAAACGGTGGTCACGCTAGAGGAGCCGGATTCGCAGCAGTCGCAGCAGGCGGCCGAGCCCGGCGGCAAGACGAACGGCCGGCCCACCAGCGTCCTCGCCGAGGCGGTCAAGATGTTCTCGCACAAGTCGAAGCTCGCCGAGCACCTGCAGAGCCGCAAGCCCTTCTTCGCCCTGGCCAAGTCCAAGTCCAAAGTGAGCATACAGCCCTGGCCGAGCGCCACGAATCTTAAGTCCGAGCCGGTCAGCGGCTCCGACTGGAGCGTGCGCGACGCCGAGACCAAGCGGCTGCAGCACGCCCGCTCCTTCAACATTCCTAGCATCGACGTCAAGCAGCCGTCGCTCGAGGACGAGCTCGACGACGACGACGACGACGACGAGGTGGACGTCGTAGACGCCGTGGGTAGGGACAGCGTCGAGTCCAGCAGTTCCATCAAGAAACGCGCTCAGTAAGTTCGCTTTCTTTTTTTTACTTCCCTTAAATATCATTTTTTCAATTTTTAAATGTTTTCTAGTATAAAGCTTCGACGTTTACAAGTATCATACACACAGTCTTAAGTCCGAACTAATAGCGGCAATCTGAGGATACATGTCATCGAAATTTTTTAATAAAATGAAATTTGGAGAGTAAAAAGAATAATTTAAATGATAAGATGTCAATGAAAAAATTTAGAATCACTCTGTTAATACTTGTAATAAATGATAAGTCAATTCACCCTTTGAAGTGCTGTTGCTTAACATCTCCGCAATTTACATCCTATTATCAAAAATATAAGATTCCATTGTATCTTTATAAAGATGTACTAAGGTTCCATTAAATTGTAAATTATAAAAATTAGATTTTTTTTTCAAAATCTCTAAACATAATATTATTACATAGAAGCCACATATTTGAAAATTAAATAGTCAAATTAATTTTAAATTACGTAGCAATTTCAAAAGGCGATATAAATTTCTTGGCACCTCGCTAATATTTAAGTACAAGTAACAGTGAACATCGCTTCAATGACACAAACTTAAAAAAAGTACTTAAACGGTAAAATTTCCAGGGCGATGTTCGACGCGCGAGGCGCCTCGGTGAATCGCGGCTTCTTGCGCCGCGAGGCCAGCATCGAGGAGAGCCAGGAGCCGCGCTGCGGCTGCGAGCACGCGAGTTCCAGCAGCGGTGCCGGCTGCTGCAGCGAGTCCTGCGTCCGGCAGCGCCCGCCCGGCGTCCAGCGGATCCCGGTGCGCTCGTCGTCGACGTCGGCCCCGCGGCGCAGCAGAATGCGCTCGCGCTCCGGCCGCTTCAACAGCTTCCCGAAGTTCCTGGCGCGGCGGCCGCGGCCGCGGAACTCCGCCGCTCCGGCGACCCCTAGCACCGAGGCGCGCGCCGCCCTCGCCGTCTCCAAGAGCTCGCCCGAGCTCAGCTTGGCCGTCGAGTTCGGCGCGTCCTGCGCCGTCGGCGAGCGCGTCCGCGCCACCTTCTTCACGGGCAACGACGACGATGACGACGACGACGACGACGACGAGATCGAGGCGGTCGACCCGCGCGCCAAGAGGTCCTGATCGTCGCTGCGCCGCGCGACCGCTGTCGTACGGTTCTTCGCGTGGGGCGCCAAGGGCTGGCGCGAGGAGTCTTCCGTGGTGTTACTTTAATCGACGTTCGCCTATTTCAATGATGCGGATTCAGTATTGTTTGTATATTTAGATGCTATGCGAATAATTTACAATTAGGCGAATTTCTAGAAGTTTAAGTTCTATACACTCTATGGATTCGGCTCTCGCGTTGATTTTATGATACTGTAGAGAGAAAAAGTTGTACACTGCCGTGTTGTTGTATATACAATTTTTTTTTTTTTTTTTTTTTTACATCATTTACGAAATTTTCTCTGATTAGCTATTGTACTTAGTTAGCGCTGTTAATTTTTACTGTACACTTAAATGCATTTTAATTTTGACAGAGAATCTAAATTTCTTGCTTTTATTTTTACCAAGTGTCGACTATAAGCACATTTCCTCATAAACATTAATTATAGTTTTTAGTAGGTTTGCGAGCACTTAAAACTCGTTATTTATAATTTTAACACGAGGAAGCGACGACATTCGGCTCCTCAAGCTCAGACGTACATTTTGGAATTGTGCCGTGTATTGAGCAAGCATATAATAAAACTATCCTGTAAATATTGTATATAGATTGATAAGTGCATTGCGTCTTCGCTCGACTCCCACGTGTAATAGCGAATGCCAGATTTTTTGTGATGTTTCCGAGGTGCCGACGTTCTCGTGAAAAAATCGTAGTTATTTACGTCTATGGGCGTAATAAAACGTTATTATACTACATTATCTAATGTGAATCGGATTCCAGTGTAATTGGTGTAAACTTTTGTAATATGTATATATAACATACCTTGAAACTAAATAAATTTATATTGTTACATAAAAGAATAAGTTTTCTTATGATTACACTGTTTAAAAAGTCCCGAGACGAGATAATTTCGAATGCTGATTTTCGTTAAATTAAGTGACAGTGACATTATTTTCATTAGGTGCATTTATAAATGACAGACCTATAAATACATTCTTTGGGAAATGTTTTATTTTATAATATGACATAATTCTAAAAATATTTTTAGCGAGTTTTAAAATAGTTTTGATGACCAATAGTTATTTGCTCTCATAGTTAGATAAGAAAATTAAAATTAATAATAGTATTAGGAAAATTATTTGTTTAAATTTAAAATTTACTTTTAATTTATTAAAAGCAATCATTTCTTTATAGACCTAAATGATAACTTTTCTGCGCAAATTTAAAATTCTGTATTGTTTAGAAGAATATTTTTATCACATTTAAATATTTTTAGAATTTTTCAAGAGAACTAGAGTTCCTTTTTACTGACTCATGGCATTGTACAGCTTACCAAAGTTCAATATATCAGAAACCACTTCATGATTCATAGTAGATTAAACAGACTAAACCAAATAGTTTCATTTTAGTGTGAGTAGAAATAATTTTATAATGCTTTATGATTAATTACCTTTTTAATAGTATAATTTTAATTTTACAAACATTATTGTGTTCGAGTATTTAAATTTTATTTTACAGAGTAAAATTTTTAATTTTATAGTTAAAAATTTTATAAAATCAGTCTTTACGTCACATTAAGCTGTGCTGGAATGACTGCTTGTCGTTCCACTAATGGCATTAAAAAGAGCCGCACTATTACGTTTAAAGCTCGTTGTATGTTCATCAGGCCACACCGATTCTTCCAAAAGTGATGATAGGTTCTGACAAAACTTTTGGTAATTTTCTCTTAATGCTTCCTGATATTCGTGCTGATCACAAGATATAAGCTTACTATTAATTTGGAGGGCAGTATAACAGATTTTTACAAATTCCCTGTAAATAAATAAATATATATTTCAAAATTTCAAAATCCACCAGAAAATGTCTCATGATGAAATAGTACGTACCTAAAAACATCTTTTAATTCTTGCACTAATTCATCAGGGTAATGGCAAGAATGTACAGAATCTAAAAATGCATGAGCGTAGGCCAAAGGACCTGCATTTACAGTAACACAAACACTTCCTTGAAGTTTTAATTGTAGTTTTTTCACGTCAACGGATCCACCAATTAAACATACATCTTCAAGTTCTTGCACTCTCTGTCTCATCTCATCCAAGGCAACTTGTATTGGACTCAATTCAAAGATCTTCTTTTCGACTACTTTTATTCGCTTCTTCACGTATGGAAAAGATCGTTGTGCTAAAATACAGGATGGAAGATCATTATTGCATTTAATTTACTTAGAAGTATGAAGTTAACGCGATTAAATTAAAATAAAATACTAGTGTTAATAATTTATTTTAATTTAAAAGTCGTGAAAAACAAAATTCATATTTAATTACTTGTTAAAATTGTTCGACGTTTCCACTGGTCTTGAGGATTTCCTCTTGCTTTATTCCCTTGTTGAGTAAATGGCGTTTCAAACATAAATCTAGATATGTCATGATTTCTTTCAAAATCTGTTAATCGGATTTCGAGTTCAGTCTCGTCGAAATATGGTAAAACGTGCGTTACTTGAATGTAACCTATTTTCGGATCCAATTCGGAAATTTGCACTGGTGCTGAATCCATTATCATCTTTACATTTTCGCCTCCGAATTTTTCTATGTAAAGATTATGCAATCTTTCGGATATTTCAGCCAATGACGTGACTTTTGGTTCTTTATAAATATACTCTACCCCATGTTCTTGGTCAAAGTATGCCTAAAACAAGAAGGTATCAAAATATATAAATGTACTTAGAGATAAATTTTTCAATTGCTATTTTTGTCTTACCGAACCAAAAAAAGATACTTTGTAAAATCGTCCAAGTAATCTTTTGCCGCTTTTGTTTACTTGGAGTATTTTATTATAGGCCTGGTTCAAATGCGAATAACAATTCGCTAACGCTTGATAATTTCTTGCTTTTTCGTAGATAGGTATTATCAAACGATACAAGTGTCCAAGCAATTCAAATCTTTCAGCTTTGTCTAAAATTTCTGCACACGTTTGTAATTGCTTCAGTAAAATATTTTCGTTGTAATGAATGTCTTGAACGCCAACGTCAAGTTTAAGGCCTTTCTCGTCGCTCGGTATATTTTTCGATAATTTTTCAAAAGCTTCGGCGCCCCACTCGTTCAGATTATTTAACTTTAAGTATTCAGCTATCAAAGCGGAAATGTGTAATTGACAACAAGCAGCTTCAGAATAATTTCCATCTTCGAGGTGATTCCGCGCCATGGTTTCGAGCCAGGTTTGTCTCAATTCAGGCGTGCTAGCATAGGAATTGGCTAAACTATGTTCCAAGTCAAGCAGCATTTCAGGATCGTTGGTATGCTCTCTCATTTGTGCAGTAGCCATTAATACCGTTCTTATTCTCTTATTCAGATCTTGAACTTCCAGAGGGAAACTCGTGCCCTTCATGACTTTGTCTGAGCAAGCGTAACTGTTTATCAAGGACAATGATTCTTGGAATCTTGAATTGTTTAAACCAATGACGTTGCCCAGCATTTGCGAAACTGATATGATTACCTGTTTGCAGATTTATGAAATGAGTATTTATTAAATAAGTAGTTCATTAAACGATTATAATATGAAAAAAGTAACATTACTTGAAGGTGAACTCTGGTTAAACCTTTTCTACTAGTAAATTCAAAATTACTACGCATGAGTAAATAAAGTAAGGCACACGATTCTTGCCTAATGGAGCTTAATTTACTATTACAACATCGTAACAACTCGTAGCACAAACGGCCGCACAATATCGGATTACCTATGAAAATGATTTAATACATTTGTTAATCACAATCTTTTACGTTATTAAAAGATTCTATTGATGATAAACATTACCTTGGAATAGTGTCACAGAGTAATTATTCAAGAAAGCTCTTAATCCGGCAAATACATGTCGAAACAAATTCTCCGATTGTCCAATTTTCAGGAATGTTAAATACACGTTGACTATTTGTTGGAGTATTGGATTACTACCGTTGGCTTCCAATAGAAGAGCCTTAAAAAAAGGTTTAAAAATATATTAAAAAAATTTATGGCAAAAAATAATATATGGTACCAATTAGGAAATGAATTCTAGCAAGCCAACTATGAATTTACCTTGAATTGCGAGCAAAATAATCCTAAACAATCAAGCACAACAAGACCAATTTCTACTGCCAAATTAGCTTGTAAATTGTACACTTTTTCATCGAAATCGTGCTCTAATAGATTTTCTTTAATGGTTGGAACATTCTGTGGCTGAAGAGTACCAGTGGCGATAGTGGTATCGGAAAAATCAGGGGGAGCCATTCTAGCAGGTAAAGTCATGGATTTAACGGTTTTTGGCTTACCCAGATCTTGTTTAACAATCGCAGATGGCTGCTTTTTACCAAGATATTTGAAATGCCCAAGGCATAATCTATAAAAAAGAAAAAATCATGATATTTCATCAATGTTAAAACTTAAAAAAACTAAATTATCAATTAAACTTTACTCACTCGAGAAGTGTTAAAAATTTTTGAATCTCGATATCACTGCACTGTTGCCACCATAAAACAAGTTGATCTTCCTCCATATATTTAACCACAAATAAGAAGCAAATTAGTAAATCTTGTATTTCAGATGCTTGGAATTTATCACATCTTGACGTTGCCGCATTGTGAGATACGCTTACAGAACGTGCATGGCCCTTTTGTTCCTTTCCATCGCTTTCTGTGATTTCGCTGTTGTGAATGGCTGTTTCTTGAGAGGTGTTCGATTGATTTAAACTCGATATGGTAGATACATCGGATGCAATGCTAGTGCAAGAGTAACCATTGACCAAACTTTGACCGGCTATCGCTGACAAATACGTGGAATCTCTTACATTCGTGGACATCCTACTTAATTTGTAAATAAATACTCAGTAAATTGAATAAATTTTTCTAATCATAAAAAATAGTACGCGTTGAAAATATTTAATTATTTCTTTTAAATTGATTACCTTTGAGACAATTTTACTGGAGTGCTAGTATAAGAATAATTATTACTTATGGTAATCGCATTATTTGAAGTACTGCCGCAGCTAGTTAAATTTGGTTGCGTTTCATGTTGACCGACATTGATTATTGCTTCCAGTCGATCAAGGTTCTCCAGTATAATACTTATCCAAGGTATATAAAGAGACGCAATTCTACCCATTTGTCCCTTTAAATTTGAAATTAAATTGATTAGAGAATTAATAATAAGAATTAATTGATTCTTATTTACTGTGTTCCTCACCTTATTTTTATATCTATCGTCCAGTTCATGTTTAGCTAATAAATTTCGTAAAGTAGAAATAGCAATTTTTCTAAGGTAAATACTTTCATTTAAAGAAAGTTTTACTTGTTGCAAAATAATTCCTACGAGAAAATGATACTTGCAAAAATTATCCGTCAAGTAGTACTCGTTGCATAGTTTATCTAAAAAGCAGGAATAAAAAAGTCAAACTATTTTTCAATTATTGAAGACATCAAAGAGGTGCTAACGTTTCTATTCTATATGTATAGAACAAAAATAAAATGTGACAATATTTTAGATATTATTCACATACCGCTGTTTTCAAAGTCACTGTCAACCTCGT
The DNA here is from genome assembly GCA_035586675.1 of Eurytoma californica. Taxonomy (NCBI): domain Eukaryota; kingdom Metazoa; phylum Arthropoda; class Insecta; order Hymenoptera; family Eurytomidae; genus Eurytoma; species Eurytoma californica. The sequence continues at coordinate 19,500 of JAXIUT010009211.1, forward strand.
CTTAAGCGAGACATAAAATAGTTATTTTATGTACAATTATGTTACATTGAAGTAATTAAAAAAAATTTCATTTTACCTTTTGATGAATTCCAAGCTTGCGCTAACGGCAAGTTAAGTGATACGAAGTGTTCGTGATTGCAAATAATTTGTAAAAAATTATATTTGTAATCGTGTAGCGTCCGAGAGCCTACAGAAACAAAATTATCCACGTATGAACATATTATTCTAAAGACGAAACCACGGTCCATGTATGAAAGACAACGCTGAAATTGAAACAGATGTTACAGCGTGATCGCATTGAATTTTAAGAAAAATGTAGGATGTGCTAAAATTTACTTTTAGAAACTCAGCTACGCTCTTATTCAGACTAACAGTCTCCTGCGGCATTTCTTTGTACTTGTTCATCAGATCCATTGATATCACTCGAATCAACTGTTCAATTTGTTCTTGATAATCTTTCGGAAATCTTTCAGGTCGGTGCATCTATCGACAGTTTATTTTTAATCATTATTTATTTCTCGGAATAAATTGATCAATCGAAAAAGTAAATTAATAAACATACTTTTATTCTTGCAGTTGTAAGGAGATGTTGCGCCATACTTTTCTCCATTACGTCGAAAAATAATCCAGAATGAAACATAAATTTCTTTAAAAATTCAACGTCAGAACTATGAGCTTCTAAAAAGCTTGACAAAAATTTAGCGAGCTGTTCGTGCACTGTCAGTATACATTTGTTTTTAATAGGTGGCGTAACAAATATAAACTAAAACAGAATGTTTATTTTTTAATGGACTTAGTTATACAATATTTATTTTGTTTTAATGTAAATGAATTATTACCTTAATATAAGTTTGTATAATTTCTTGACGACCAGCTTCGTATATCACAGACATAATATGTATAAGCAAATCGATAATGCAGTGTCCCACTTCTTCGCTCACTTTGCACGTTAACAAAGTGAACAATTCATTAAAAATGGTGGGTAAAAATTTAATAGCACTTGCCAGTTTAATGGAATGCGCTGCTTTCAATATTTTGCAAGTCTCGGAGTCCGACGGGAGCGCAACCTGCGCAGCTCCTATTATTTTATCAGCTTGATTAAAAAGATTATGTAAATGCATATCTTTACTGAAAACCGTCGAATTTATTTGTACAGAAACAGAAAATATCGGCTTTTGTGAATCGATCCACATTGTCTCGGGTCCTGCATTCTGCAAGATAAATAGATTTTATTATATATGGCGCTGACTTAAAGATCCTGAAATGTTTCTAATAACTTACCCCTTTTCCCAAACCAAGAGGTTGAATTGACAAATATTCATCAGGCAAGTGCGTGGCCACAGGTAATACGTGTGATCCTTCTTCTATTAGGGTGAGTCTAAAATTTGTTTAGGTTGAATATTAAGAAGGAAGTATTAAAAGGAATAAATTAATTAAATGATTTAACTTACTTGCCCTTGGTAAACAATGGTAACCAAGCATAACCGAGGCAGTGTTCGATTCCGTTTTCTTTTTTCTTAATATCGCAACTTATATGGTAAAAAGAGAATAGTAGATGATGTTTGAAATGCAGCTTGATGGGTAATCGAATTTTTATCTCTTCGTACCAAGTCGGATTTGCATTATGGTGTAATACTGGACAAGATACTTTAGAAATTAAAAGGGTAGATCCAGGTCGACCATAAATGCACTAAAATTTTAATAATTGTTAAACACACATTCATGTAAAAAACATACCCAATAACCAATAGTAGCTTACTCTCAGGGGTTGCGCTTTTGCGCTATCGCTATCCTTCATTTCCACGATGCAGGCAATATTTCTCGCTCTGTTGAATACTTTTTGGGTATCGAACGAAATACTTTGCGGATATACATACAGATGATTAATAAGAGTAGTGTAAGGATGCACATCCTTCTCGGATAAACTTTCAAACTCAGCGACTTCTAGCGTTATTTCCGATGTTGGTGGTATTGAAAATGGTTTTAATGGTGCAAAGGATGTTGTTAAACAATCTAACATGTTAAATAATGATAATAAAGTTACCTGATAATAACATTTGAATTTGATTTCATAATATTACAAAACTCACTTTCTGGGATTTCGGCAATTGCTTCAATTTTTATTTTGATCCACCCCGGTATTGTTGCTAACTTATTGAATTTTTCAGGTCTAAATAACACAACAGAAAAAGTAAAATATAATAAATATACTTGAACTTAATAATTAGATTAAATTAAGTAATCATACTTTCTATACTCGTTGAGTAATTTTAACAATTCCTCATCTTTTATTTTATTTCCTTCTTGACGATATATGGCTGGAAAATCTGAAGAAGTATCCAATTCATTGCTGTATAGCCTGAATAAAGGTCTTGCAGACCAAGCAAAAGGCATTCTGTAATTTCCTAATCTGCAACCAAATGGTACAAATAGTCATATCAAACATTTGAATTTAATTTTAAAGTAAAATTTGTAGAGTACAAAATTATTGTTACCTTTGGCAACAAGCTTGAATTTGCTTCTGTACTTTAGCAGCCAAACGAGAATCTTTAGCAGCTCGTACGTAAGGTTCGCATGTTTGAGATATATTTCCTTGTAAAATTTTATCAATTCTTACCACAAGAAATATATCTGGATGAGGATTACTTATGTTAAATATCGCTTGTCTTAGTTTACTAAAGTAACTTATTGGAATATTTTTCAGATCATCTAAATCCTTCAAACTGTCCTCTTTTAAACTTTCTTCTTTGATCATTGACTTTACGCATTCTTGATTAATATCAAAATGAAAATTTTCACTTAATTTTCGATTATTCCTTGCATCAAATATACTTAAAGTGGTATAATAAGGTTCTATTTGGCACAGAGATTCCTGTTTATCTACCGAAATTTGTAACTTAAAACTAATATTTTCACATTTTACAAAAATTCTCCTATTAAACTGCTCTTTGTACGGTTCAATGGGTTTTTTATGAGAAATAGAAGATTTATCATGAAACTGTCCAAGGTACATTTGAAAAAGACTTCGTCGATCTTTCTTCCGCGCTAGCGAGATACTGACGTCCGTTTCCTGTGAATATTTTATCAATTGTGGATTCATACTCTGCTCTAAACCTTTTAATGTTCCATAAACCTGGAATAAAAATAAAATTAATAGAAAAAATGCAAACAAAAATAAAATAAATAAAAATGTTTAATATTTTATTGATATACACACTTGATTGGCTTGTGGTGATGACGGTACACTGTTGCTTGTTTTTTCGAACCAAGCTGCACGATTCTCTTCCTGTTGCCTGTAATATTGCAGAACGGTATTTAACTTTATTATCCAGTCTTGTAGTTCAGCTTCACTATCAGCTGCTAAAGTATATGACTTATGTGGTCCATTCATTCTCAATTCAAAACAATATTTTCCTCTTTTAGGATTTCTTACAATCTCAGAACAAAAATCTAAATTAGCAATTTTTGCGTCTCCTTTTTTTTCATCTTTGAAAAATTCCAATATGTAAGTTCCATCAACTTGCTGCCTCAAATGACAAAAACGTTTTTTAAAAGATTTGGATCCAATATTGGAGAACATTATGCGATCACTAACTCCAACTTCTGGTCCTTTCAATAAATAGCCTTCTTTTGTAATACCATTGTCTTTCATAATATTCTAAAATGATTATAATCAATAATTTAATTTAAGAAATCAGATAATAACAGTATATAATATTTGTTACCTTATCAAATTGATTGACATCTACATCAATCTCGTATATTTCATTTCTTAATATTTCATCAATTTTTTGTTTATCATAACTATTGACAAACAAAAATTACATTTATTAAATTATTTTTTTAGAAATAAAAATTTCTTTTTTTATTTATTACAAACTGCAATATATTTCTTACCTTGATAGATCAAGGTAGGATCCGCTATAGGCTGAATATTTATAATGTATTAAATTCCAATCACTGAAATAACTTTTTACACATTCCTTTGTAAATAAATTTGCATCTTCTAAAGTAGTTACCGGTGGACTTGATGCAACTGTGCGATATTCTCTCGGCTTAATAACTTGCTATAAAATAAATTTATAATTTCAGATAACAATAAAATCTAAAATAGCAAAAAAAAAATTAAACTTACAGAAAAATCATCTTGGGGGTATAACAGTAACTCTCGCTGAACATCATTGTATAGTGCTGTCTTGTATTTCAATATAAAACTCTCGTAATCAATAGGTTCAACTGAATGAAGTTTACTCTGCAAGTTGTTAAATTTAAATATATAAAGATATTGAATAAATGCAATTTTATTATTAAGTTAACATAAAACATTACTTGTACAGTGCTTTCCCGGACCACCTGAGAAACAGTTTCTCTAAGCTGTGCAGCCATTCCAGGCTTTCCTAAAGCTCGGGTAAACTTTCTTTCACCCATTTTATCAAATCAAAGCACGTAAGCTTCGTAAAAATTAAACTTGAGCTAGTCAAATCTTATAATCATTTTGTTGCAAGTAAATACTATCACGACACTTATTCTTAAGTCTAGAAAAACTGATAATTTGTGCAGGGTTTCATCACCACAGTATCGTCTGCTAAATACATTGTTGACTAATCATTTGTAGTCCCACATATATCCACTTATACTGTATATTTATTTGTTTAGCCGCTGCAGCGGTCTGCGGTGCAAAACAATCAAAACTTCGTTTTATTACGAGCACCGCCACAGAGGTTAGGCACGCAGATCCTTACGCAGCGCTATAAATAAACTTGTCCAGACTGCGGGCCGGGCCGGGATACTGAAATCTCATGCTAGCACTCGCCGTGTGAAGTTGAAACAATCTGAATGTGATCTGATCGATTGAGACAATAATATAGTCAAAACTGCTCCAAAAGCGCGATGATCGGGGCCTCATATCAAATAAGTGCGGATTCAGAACTGCCGCGAACACTGCATACGTAAAGTATATATAGGTGTATAGTAGTTATACACGCAGTAGTACGCTATACTACGAAGTGGGCGTGAACTACCTAGTATAGAGCGTGGCTCAGGTTGTCCCTGTTAGCCGTGATAATGGCTATATAAGTACGTTGAATGAGAAACGCTCGGTAAAAAGTAAAGTGAAATTTATTTAGTGAAAATAATGTTTTACCTATGTTTTTGTACTATAAAGAAATAGTTATTTTCGATATAAATGCGTAAAAGTTGATTTTTGGGCGAGCGTGCGAGTTTAGCGCCCGAGCGAAGCGAGGATGATAAACACACGAGTCCGAGAATCATTTTTAGCACGAGTGTCGAACCCTATTTTATGCAACGACGGCGTAAAGTGCCCAGTTAGCGCACGCTTGCGTGCGCAAATGGGCACTTTATGAAAAGTTTTTAAAAATTATTTAACAAATCACATTTTATTAAAAATTAACATGCAGATCTTATAAAAAAAATATAGAGTAATTACAAACAAAGAACACTATTTCTTAACAATCTGTATATACGAACATAATTATATATATGATGATCTTCCGAAATCATCATTTTATGCATGCGGAGCATCTTAAAATAGCGCTCTATTTAATTTTAGATGGAGATATGCGGGAAGTAATAATATTTTCCGATATTGCTATCGCGAAATTCTGAACAAAAGTTATTTTACTTGAATGATAAAAATTCAAGCAACGCAGTTAGTAAAAAAAATTCCGTTTATAGCGTTCGCAAATTATACTATGACACGCGCGATATAATTATTGTTTATTTCTGGAACGAATTTTATAATCGCAGTATTTGGTATTACTACGCACTTTGGATCAACAGGTCCTTTTTAATTTAATAAAACTTTTGTTGTCGGTGCTCCACCAAGTTGTAAATACACCGCTGAAAACCATGTGCTCCAATTCAGAAATATTAATTTAAATACCAAATGCACCCGTAGGAAAAAAGTATGCACAAGTTTTGTGCATAATTTAAAAATTGTGCATATGGTCGTACATAAATTCACGCGAAAACCGTGCACGCATTTATGCACAAATGTATGCACAATTTTTTAATTATACATAAAGGACCACGCACACAATACATAGGATTTTGGGTACCCGTCAAATTGGTTTGAACCAATTTGACGGGTACCCAAAA
>JAXIUT010009222.1:0-20127 GCA_035586675.1 Eurytoma californica
GCTTCGCCTCGATCGACAATTACATGTGATCTGAGACATTTCTTATTATACAGGGCCAGGTACGTAATATACTATATCTTTTTAATTTTATTTGATTTAAATTAATTGAAATCCTATTTGTTATTTATAGAGCTAATTACATTTATTTATATTTTCAACATACATTAAAGTAAATTGAGTAAAGTATTCGAAGGTCAGGATAAATACGAAGATGTATTCTTGTATCTAACGTTATGTATATATTAAGACATTCTCGTCATCCAGTGATTCACTTTTTCCAATAAGTATCCCGAATCGAAAGTTTCGAATCGATGAATAATGCCGATTTTTTTTTAATCGAATGTGAAACGATATTCTATCTAATCGACGACATTTATTATGCTGCTGTGATAAAACTTTTGCAATGATAATCTCCATGCAATGTGTCATCACACATCGTCATGATTAAAAAAATAACGTGCGTAGTATCTGAATAGGTCCGTTGACGAGTTAGTTGTTACTCTCTTGACTCGTCGTACAGTAAACTGTAACTTTTCGACGGTATATCATTTAATATTATTTCACTTTCCAATATCACTGTAAAATAAAACGTGAGTAGTTTCTTTAATTTCCGAACTCAAATTGGTATATGAAAGACATTGATTATCATAAATTATTTTTACGATGTAATACTTAAGACGGATTTTTTATAATAATATTTAAGCATCATAAATTTAGAGAGAAAATATAAATTATTAATATTTCGTGGTGACGTTTTCATTTATAGTTTTAATTTGAATTATTAATAATTAAGTGCACTCTTGATATTCTGAATAAAAAAATGTATCTGTGCCATAACTATGCTTTCGAAGCGAAAATTGTAGGTCTTAGACTGATTTAAAATCTGCAGATTTTCCCAGCGCGTGGCGTTCTAACTATAATTTTTTAAATAAATTTAAAATTATAATGTCTCAAATTAAGCTAACGGAATTCAAAATTATACGCACCCAGCACACACAATTATTCGCTATTACGTTACTACAAAACTGATATTGAAAACGTTAACGCAAACAGCAATTTGAAAAAATAATATAACGATGCTGCATCTATTAATTATCGCGCAATGTGTTATTACTCCTTGACGCAGTATGCGTGCGCTTTTTAAATTTCTAATTTATAATTACAAATCAAAATCTAGATGCACAAATAAAAAAAAGTCATAATTATCTCTTACGCTCTGGATAAAAAGTACATAAAAAAATCTTAAAGAGAGATAGAACGGTAGAAAAAAGTGAATGCAATACAATTAGTCAGGACAAAATACAAAAAGTGAAGTATTCGTATGTTTTTAATATCATTGAAGGTGATAAAAAATGTCAATTATGAATTTCAGGCTCGATCGGACTCCATGGCCTCGGTGTACAGCGGCGCAGGGGAGGGTCGCTGGTGCGGGTCCGTGGCCGTCAGAGGTGAGGTCGAATTTTCTCTCCAGTACGATTACAAACAGCTGACTTTCGAGGTGCACGTGACGCAGTGCAGGGACCTCGCGCCCGTCGACGTCAAGCGCAATCGATCCGATCCGTAAGTAACACACCCGCCCCTTTGATTAACCCGTTAAACACTTTCTTTCAACACTGATGTTTTCCGTCGAGAAGATTTTCCTGCTTGCAAACTCACAGCTTATAAACGACTTAATTATTCGTTACGATTGACTAATATTTTATCATGTTAAGCTTTAGTATTTTCTGATCTAATTAATATAAAAAAAAGAAAGTAGATTTGTAAGTCACCTATTGGATAGTTAATAATACTCAGGAATAAATCGTTAAGGTATTACCGGAAAAAAAAGTAGAATACAATTTTTGTGGTTATTTAAAATCTGCTTTCTATTCAAGATCGTTACTTGGCTTATTCTTGTGGAAAGAAAATTAATTCCAATAGAATCCTACTGACAGTGGCAATTCAAAATTTTAAATATCACCCCGTTCTATAATACCGTTTTTAAATAAGTGATTTCACAAAATCTCTTTTTATTCAGTAACTTATTTTCAATAACAATATATTTATCTATTACAGATACGTTAAAGTATATTTATTGCCCGACAAATCGAAGAGTGGAAAACGAAAAACGAAGGTGAAGAAGCACACATTAAACCCTATTTTCGATGAAACTCTCAAGGTATATATTTTACTGAAATTTTTTTATTGTATATACTGGCAAACTCATTTTCAGTGTAATATATTACAGCAATACAATTTAATTTTATCATTTTAAATTTGCAGTTCCATACGAGCTTAAACAGTCTCGAATCCCGAACGTTATGGCTAACAGTCTGGCACTCAGACATGTTCGGTCGCAACGATTTTCTCGGCGAGGTCAGAATGCCTTTAGAAAATAAAATATTTGACGATCCTCGACCTCAGTGGTATCCCCTACAAGAAAGAGTACGTTAACCATATTTTTTACACTATATTCATATTTTAATTTACACAAAACCTATTTGTCTATAATATCTGTAAATAAATTTTTGATAAATACTTAGCTTCTACTCTTATTATTCACATGCAACTTACAAAGAAAAAATAATTTTAGACTGAGCCATTTGACGACCCAGTCGCCTGTAAGGGCGAGGTGATCGTCGGGCTTAAGTTCGTACCACCGGATCCGACGAGACCGGATCGCGATCGCGACACACTTGAACAACGATTGAACAAAGCTAAGAAGAGCTGGAGTAAGGGTTCGCTTCACGTACTCGTCAAGGAAGCGAGGAGCTTGCAAACTCGTGCCAAAAACTCTGGAACCTGCGATCCATTCTGCAAAAGGTCAGCAAGATCTACTAATTTTTTATTGCTAGACTTTTGGTTGAATTCTCTTTATTTTTACCTTCTACATTTTAGATTATATAAGTAAAGTTATTGGTAAATGTAAAATATAAATAATATCTCAAAGTCATTGATATTCATGAAATTTTAATATTTACAAATAATTTTAATGATTTACAGTTACCTCCTACCGGATAAGGGTCGATCCGGCAAGCAGAAGACTGGAGTGGTTCGGAGATCGACTGGTTCGGCTACCTGGAATCACACCTTTGTATACAAAGACGTGAGCCTTCAGGAATTAGCTGAACGAGGACTTGAATTGACTGTCTGGGATCACGATCGTATCGCCAGCAATGAGTTCCTTGGAGGCGTTCGCTTCAACCTCGGCACTGGTTAGTACATTTCTAAAATTTACATTTAAATTCCTTAGATCCTCATTTATTTCACTTTAATCACAAATTTTGTTAAATTATTAAAAACTAATAAAGATCGTAATTTTCTTACAAACAATATTTTTATAATTTTTAATCACTTTTAGGCAAACATTACGGCAAAACAGTGGACTGGATGGACGCGACTGGCCGTGAAATGTCGCTCTGGCAGAACATGCTCGAGCGTCCGAACTTTTGGGTGGAGGGCGTCGTAACCCTTCGACCAAATTTGCACAACCACGTCAAGACCGGCACGTCCTAGCACCATACCCACGGAGCTTTCGAAACTAAACCTAGTGAGATGATGAAAGTGCCTTTAGGATCCATCGTCGCGAGCATCCCCACTTCATCGTCTCGGCGTCTCATTTGCGCCGAGTTTACTCTCTTTTACTGAAAAAAAAGTAGAAATGTGATCTTTCTCCTTGCTCCCGTGCTCTCTGTCATTTTGATCTTAAAGTGCTGAAATTTGTATGGACGCAAACTTTAAATTTCTTTGCAAAGCGATCGAAGGAGTTGTAGCTTTAAGGTAACGAAACAGTCTAAAAGTTCATCCCTTATTTTTTATTTATTCGATGATTCGTCCTATATACATCGTGTAAACGTTCTAATTGTTGTGCAACCCAAATCATTGTTTTTTTGATATGATGTATTTAAATGTTCTTATAGACACTTGATCTGATCGTAAAGGAAAGCCGGACACCAAATAGACGAGCCATTTTTTTAAATTTTCTGATCATCGATGAAATGGGAAATGCCAACCTTGTCTCGTTCGTAATTTATTCTTCGTGGCCAAAAGTATTTTGTAACGATGATTCGACTATCGCTGTTTAAAGCCGTAATTCGCGAACAGTTTTCTCTCGCGACGAGAATAACATGCTTCCAAGCCTTTGTAACGCCTGCCAATGGGGAATCGGTGTGTTTGAGCGATTAAATGCCGCTAGATTTCCGACGTTGATTGATCTTTGTATATTTAGAGGAATGTAATGCTTCGCGAGCTAATATACAATTTGTATCTTAATCTAATGAAATGAGACAATTGCAGAGGTGGGCACAGCGAGACGCGTCTTGATCGAGTATTAAATGCGTTCTAGAATGAGCGCGAAGAGTCGTGCGTGATTCGAGAATACGGCGCCAGGCCGATGTACTTATTTGTTATGAGTGCGTGCGGTAGTACTTACGCTAATTATTGTTTCTACCATACTTAAACGCGAAGAGACTTATCAAACTAATTAACTGAAAAATCGATGAAAAAAATGGATAATCATGAATTTTATTTAGCGATTAAGGTTTATTGATTTACACTGACTTATTTTGTAAGTTGATAGGAAAGATAGTTAAAAGAGGAATCGAAACATGTTTGGTTAGAGGGTGAACAGTTTGGGCCAATGATAAACTGCCTCTGACGATATTTTCTTTTTTTTTTTGAGAGACGACTTAGGATTAATGTGTAAAGTGACGGAGATAATGTATGTGTGCATGCCAATATTTCGTACGCAGCACGAAGCGCGTATGTGCAATACATATTATATATATATTGTAATAATTCGATGCATTTGCAAGCTCGTGATTTGTACGAACGTGAAAAGACCAAATGCAATATTTTCCTCAGACCGCAGTTGAGGCAAGCGCGAGTGCAATTGTCCTTGGATGTTCGTGTGCATTCCCACTTCTTTAAGAGGAATGCTATCAGCGAGATTAAAGAGATCTATTTATACTATTAAATATTATATAAAGAAGGTTGATGTACATGAGAATAAATTCATTTTTTCTACCTTATGCGATATAGTTTGAATTTCCTTTGAATGTACAAGAATTGAATAGGTTTTTATAACGATTACGTGATTTTTTTCTATGTATATCAGTTAAAATTGTAGTAGCTTCTTCTTCGCCTTTCTTCAGCGCCTGACCATTCAGGACTAAAGATGGCACATAAAATAGAAACAGCCGATCCGTTAGTGAGGAATAACACAATTATTACGACGATCATATTGTCGTCATCAATATCTAAGATTGTAAGGCCTGTCTCAAGCAGCAAACATCACGCTTCAAGGGTAAGTTTATTGCTGTGCGACACCAGTTGATTCTCTCGAATGCGGATTTTTATGGACTAGGCAATCTTTAGGCAGGTGATTCCTTTCAGTGGTGTGAAGCGTAATAACTATAGCTACCCGTAGAAAAAAAGTACGCACAAGTTTTGTGCACAATTAGAATTCGTGCATACATTTGAGCATAAATTCTTGCAAGATTTTCGCGTGCACGCGAAAGCCGTGCACAAAATTATGCACAATTTGAAATTGTGCACAAATTTATGCACGAATTCTAATTGTACCCAAAACTCGTGCATACTTTTTTCCTACGGGATATGCTCAATTGAGAACCTTACTGCGACGATTGCAAGTCCTGAACATCGTTAAGGTGATTTTATAAATAATCTGTGAAATACAGTATACGTAGTAGTATCGCAACATTTACAATGCAGGTGTTGTTTATAACGTTGTTATATGCTTCATGTCACATCATTCTGAACAATTCACGTGGATGGACAGTGTAAACAAATTTATTTCAAAATCAATTGGGGATTAAACAAATTGTTGTAATTTCACCAGCACTGAAAGTTTTATCTAAATCATCGCAAATAATCGAGAAGGGTATTTCAAAAACTTTACCATCATTTACTATTACTTTTGAACAAGTAGATTACATGTCAAGAGAAAGTCATACAAATGATCAAGTAAAAACTAATGAAACTTCGCTATTCAAAATGGACAGTAATGAAATAAGTCTTGAATTTGTTATTTAGTTACCTTGGTAAAAAATTTAAAGGACCCAGAAATGCTAAAATCAATATTTTTACATCCGGTCATATGTATGATGCATATAAAATTTTTGGTGTACTTTTCATAAACACTATTTATTTACATCTTTAAAGATTTCTAATTTCAGTAGTATATTCAATTTGAAATTTTCAACGAGACAATATATATTTCTTCACACAAGGAAAACTCGATCAACTTTAAATACTTCATTTTTGAATAACGATTTATTGCGCAATCAACTAAGGATTAATTAAAAACTTCTCATAAAATTACTTAATATAACGAAATATTAGAAAGTTTTACGTTCTTATTGGACAGCCGAACTGTGATAAGGTAAAGAGACCTCCTTGTCAATGAAAACATTTTTATTCAATCTATTAAATTTAATTATTATTAAATTAAACTTGAGTTAAAAATTTAAGATAATAATTTCACAGTATATTAGTACGTATTCGTATACTACCAGACGGTAATATATGAATACATGCTAATGTTAAACTTGCAAAGAGATAAAATACAATCTTTCTCGTTTTGAATTTGGTACAACTCTAGCTTCTGAGTAAATACAATGGAATTCAAATTACTTGATTTGATGATCTGTAAAAGTCATAAGAATGCTGTTATTTGGATCTTGAATATTGAAAAATCATAAAAAAATGTTTCCACCTGTTGTATTTTGTCGTGTTAATCTTCGACGATGAGTGATTCCACAACGTATCATATTTTAAATTCACAGGTCGTTGTTTGATATAAAACGATTTCCTTCCGAATTTTTGCCGGAATAACGATATCTACACTTTCCGTATGCTCCTGTAATAAAAATGTGTTATTATTTTAATGAAGTAAAATACAAATTGTTTGTATATTTAATATCTATATCCTTTTAAAGTGTACAGATTGAAACTGAAAAATAAATAAAATAATTATTGAATCCGATGAATCGATTATTCTCCGTTTATTATTTATTGCGCAGGATATAGTTTTGCGTAATCAATTTTTTATAAACATTTAAGTTATTTTCAATATTTAAGTGTAGTCATGCAATATAATTTTGCATTCTGCAATATAAATATACTTTACTCTACAAGGAAAAAAATTGTTGCAATTGGCTCAGTTTCTCGCTCGAATCGAGTGGCTTTTCAGTTGTAATAACGCCGCCACAAGATTCAAAAGCTCACCCTTGTGCTCCAGCGGCGTTCTCACAGCCTCCGGCAGCGGCGTGTAATTTACGTGAAAGTCGACCTCGTCGAAGGCGTTGGGTTTCGGGGGCGCCGGCGCCTCGGGCCCGCCGGCCTCCGGCTTCACCGTCTTCAGGAAGCGTCCGCGGCTGCGCGCCTGCCGCAGCTCGCGCGGCGCGACCGGCCGCGAGTCCAGGAAGCGCAGCGTCTCCGGCAGGGCGTGGATCGCGTAAAGCCGGTAGCGCTCGTAGTCCGCCTCGTCGATCGCGCCGTCCGCCCGCTGCGTTAGCTGGTCCGGGCAGCCCGGGTTCCCCAGGAGGCTCACGTAGCAGATCCGCGGGCAGCACGCTCTGATGCGTTCCAGTGCTCTCTCGATGTCCGCGATCTGTCGTCATAAGGGAGAGGATTACTTTTTCATATTAAGTGGAACTGCGTATAGAGCTAACTCTCGATAAAAGTGAGAAAACCACTAGTTTCAGGTGAAAGCTGAGATAGTTAAGTGTTTATACCCTGCTGAAAAAATTCTGGTGATAAATCATCTGGCTATTAGATACGATTTATCATCTGATAAATCATCTGATATTTGATAAATCAGGCAATAAATCAGCTTATATTGGATAAATCAGGTGAGAAATCAGGTGATGAATCAGATAAATCAGACGAGTCCGGTTTCTCACCTGATTTATCACCTGATGTATCACATACCAGCTGATTTGTAACCTGATTTATCAAATATCAGATGATTTGTCAGATGATAAATCGTGTCAAATGATCAGGTGATTTATCACCTGAATTTTTTCAGCAGGGTAGAGACAGGCTTTTGCTGAAATTTTTCACTCGATTTGAGTAGGTCACTCTTCTACGTCATAAGAAAACATTTATCTCTCTTGCAATTTATTTTTCTGCGTATATCGCTCGAAGAAGTGTGTTATCTTGATTTGATTTCGAAGATGCGTCTTTCTTGTCTTCGATCAAGGAAAAATGCTATGCTATCTCGATCTTGATACTTGCGAAAAAGTTTTACTTATCTTGCTTTTACTTCGAGAAACCTATTAAAAAAGCCCGCTAATAAATGTTTAATTACGATTATGCAAAAATCGTTATAACCTGCATGAGCCGGTAATCATGGAAGTACAATATTTTTCATAAACACTTGTTAACTTATAAATTTGTTTATAAACAATCTTTGGTATTCGAGTATTGAATTCATAATCTTTTCGCGAAATCGAATAGCGTAATCAAATCCTTTAATCCAGGATTAATCGCTGTAATTTTCTATTTTAGCCAATTATCTAATAGGATGTTTCCAGTCTTGATTCTAAAACTAGTGTAAGCATATTACTTATCAAAATAAGCAATAATTTGTTTCGGTTGCGTAGTGATTTTTATGGAAATTTTGATTTAAATATATGATACCGTACCAGTTATAAGTGAAAATCGAAACACGATAGATTTTCAAACTTGTTCATTTATATAACGGCTTACAAGTTTCTGTTTTTTATTTTTACAAAAATATTTATTTAACCGCATTTTAATTATCATACTTTGTTGTTATTGATGCTCAGAGTGGTAAGCTCGGGCAAGTTGGGTAAAGTCTTGAGGTCTCTCAGCTCGTTATTGTCGAGAATGAGCTCCTGCAGCTGTGGAAAGTCCCGGACGGCCAAGATCGATGTCAGCTCGTTGAACGATAGATCCAGACTCGTGCAGCTGGGACCCACAACACCGACCAGGCCATTTGGTATCCTGTGCGCTCGCTGGCCGGTGTACCACACCTGTTCCACAAGAAAAAGCTCGATTAGGCAACGTTATTTATATCGTTCGATAAAATTAAATATGAATAGTAAAATAAATATTTGAATTATTTTTATATATATTTTAGTTTGAACAAGATTATCGCGGAAGGAAATTTTTTTTGTTTAATTGATGCACCGTTTAATGATGCACCATGAATTTCCTACTTGCCAATTAAGTTTAATTTAGTTAGTAATATATATGTGATTGCGAAAATTTACACAATTTAAGTAAACATTTTAGTATTGAAAAAATGAATTTTGCCATACGTACTTTATTAAATATAACTTATTATTGAATCATTTTGTTATCAAATTGATGAGCAGTAGACAAATGCTAAAAGTATTCCATGTCTTTACAAGATAAGATATATACCTACAATATATAAATACGATGCCGCAACTGCGCCGACCAAACATACGTCACATTTAAAATAAAGTGTTCATGATATATCGCGCCTTAAAAAATAATATGTAAACACAAATGAAATATTTAATTAAATGGTTTGAAAATAATAATGAGTTATTCAACGTACTAGTCTTTTTAAGTATTATTCAGTACGATACGTTCCTTCCGTGCAGTTCAATACTGTGCGCGCTTATCAAATTCAAGTATAGTTTCGCAATGACCCCAACATTTATTAATAATTTAAAAAACTTTAACTTTGATTTACTTTTGACATTGAAAGTACGTACTTTAATCAAAAACAGTACGAAAACAATTATCAACACAGTTAACGTCTGTTTATCTTCAATTGAGTTACAAGTTTGGCGCGAAAATTTGAAATTAAAAGGAACATCGTCCATGCTCCTCCCACTGCGCTCCCGTTAACCGACGTTAGTGAAATAAAAGATTCCTTAAAAAGTGCATCATACCCGATCCCGAGAGACGGTGAGCCCGCTCCGGTTGAAGTCTTGCTCGCTCCTCCCGGCCATCTTGTTTATGCGGTGCACGTTTGCCGAGAGTAGATAACCGCAACGCGCTCCCGCACGAGTATAATTTAAGCTGACTCGCGCGCTCACGAATACACGCGCGCACGAGCGCGCGGACGGCCCCGCCGCTGGTGTTGGTGAGCGCTACGTTTTTCTGCCCGGCGGAAGATTGGTGTTCCATCTGTGGCTCGTTGGTCTAGGGGTATGATTCTCGCTTAGGGTGCGAGAGGTCCCGGGTTCAAATCCCGGACGAGCCCGCCGATTTTTTTTTTCTCTTTGGATTTGGCACCTGCTGGGGGTTCGTTAACGGAAGGTTTATCATTAAAGTCGACATTTCGCAGTGGTAGAGTGAGGATTTACGGTTTTCTTTTTTAAGGTTAGGTGAGCGAGAATATTCCAAGCGAATGACTTTTCTTCGATATTTGAGGATAATTGTAATAAGTATTTTTGAAATTTGAGGAGAATTTGATAAATAAGAGTGGCGAATATCTTATATTTTTGAAAAATGTGCCGTTTCTTTATAAGTAGCGCGTGTGCATGACTAAGTTTTATACGGACGGGAAGAATTTTAAACATTTTCACGATATTAAAACGTGAGAATTTTGCAACGCAATTATATACGGATAATATTTAAGCAAGTTTATTTTCTACCGAATGGGTAATTAGAGAATTAATTTACAATATGCGATTGTACCGTAAATTGTACCGTTTACTTTGGAGCATTTTTGAATTGGAATTAAGCAATTTAACAAATACTAATTCAGTCTTTTTTAGTTCGTAACTTTTTAGTCTACTTATGAAATTGCACGCGATTTTGAAGATAATAAAATAATTTAATTATTCTAGTTGGTATGCATTTGGCATATCTAAATTATTAAATTTAAGTTTATAAACAAAAAATTAAATACTTGTTATTTTGATAAAATAATTAACATTCGTGTTTCACTTGCTTTTTATTTCATTACGTATTTTTGCAAAATGCATAAAGTCAGGGACGTCATCTTGTGTTTTATTATAATCCTTACTTCATTATGCTGGAATCTGCTTTTAAAAGTTAACGTCATATTTTCATACAACTTCTTTTGATCTTGCAATTTTGAAATTATCTTTTTGAACTTCTAATTTTAAATTTATGCAGTATAATATAAAATAAATAACTTCTTAACAAATTTCTATTGTATCCCCGTAATAGACAAAAATTAAAGCTAATTCAAGATTAAATTTACTACAAAGTGTAATCATCAAAATGGTATCCCATTATCACTTTGTACATTTTGCATTTGCTATATTTTATCTATCAATTATCGGTCAACGATGCAAGACTTAAAAGAAATCCTTTAGGCGTATGCAATTAGAACGTCGGTGCCGATCGATGCATCAAATTCATCGCAAATGCAGAGTACGTTGACGCGCGTATTACGATGATAAAACACGTTCTACTTGGGCATCATTGTTACGGTTCTCGTTTTTCCCGTTCGATAAAAAGTTAAATGCCCTAGATATCGATATTTTATTTCTGCAACTTGAAACACTTAGTTACTAAGTGAACATTTTAAAGCTCGCTATCTTTTAACTTTTATAAAACTTTCAAATATTTAAATTTTGAGAAATTTTTTTTTAAATTGTTTCTACGTTTAATATTGTACCTTTGAAGATGACGATGAGTAAAAAAGTGCGAAAACAATCGGTCGACTGTCAGCTTTGTATGTCGAACAATCGAAATGCAGCGATTGTAAGTTAATAACATCGCGTGTCATTTGAAATTACACGAAATTTTAATGATTTAACCGTGATATGTAGGTAGACGACTATACCAGCTCACCCATCGCGACATCGATAAAATCAGCGAAATGTGTGTCACGCTTTTGCGGTGAGTCAACGTGCCGCAGAGGATACATCTCACGTACGACTGACACTTCCTCATTTTCCATTCATTCAACCGCAGTCCCTCGGAAAATCGACTCGGAGAACTGAGCGAGCAGCTGTCCTCTTGTGTTCTTTGTAGGGATTGCATCGATGCACACTACGAAAAAAAAATTATTTTGTAAACTAAAAAAAAAACGCTTTTTTTTAAATGACTTGCAGATTTTTGTCAAGTAAACCTTGTTTAATCATAGTAACTAACAGTGGTGTTTTTTAAGTTAAAAATAAAAGTGAGCAGTATCCAAGGATGCGTTGATTATAGTATATAGTATATATTGTGTGTAATAGTGCATCATAAACTCACGCGTACAAATAAATATCGTACATCTCTCATATAGGTAAATATCTATTATAATTTATTGTTATAAAAATATGTAGACACGAAAATTAGTTTGTTCTGATTTCTAAATCCAATACCCATAGGTATGTCTGTTCGATAATAATAATTATCCTTTGAGTGTTCAAATTTAAAATTTTATCATTAAATTTTGCTTTTAATATAAGAATTGATGAGAACAAACCTGTAGTCCAGTGCCCTAACAAGTGTCTCTTCTATATAGTCCGCTGCTGACAAAAGCTCGCGCACACTCACATCGCGTATTTGTGTCAGCATTTGCATACATCGTATACATTGTATATGTAGAAGAATACGATGCCAACGGGGGGTAACTATCCCAATATCGAAAGTATAATACTGTACTGAAACAATCAAACAGACATTCTATGAATAGACGATAAACTTTTAATTGCAATAATTGAAACATTAAATATAATGTATAGTCCCAAAATTCGAAATCATCGCAGACCACAAAATGCGCAGGTCAAATTTGCCGCGAACAATTCAAAATATCTAATTGCATCTGACAATTACAATACTCTCCAAAGAATTAAATAATCCTTTAAAAAATGCAACCTTTTATCGTTTAATACCAAATATTGTGCAAATTTATATCCCTTATCACTCTAATTCAACACGTTGAAAATGTAATAAACTTTCAGGGAATCCATTTCACCGTGCATTCAACTAAAATCGCAGCGGAAAGCCCATCGCCCGCAAACTTATTCAGCCTGGCGGTTACGAGCCTTACACGAGATACAGGATAGGTGTTGGTTTAATCACACGCACGCGACACGAGCGCGCGCGAACGCTAGACTCTGTTAGCTTCAAGATGGCGTCGTCGCCGCTGGATCTGCTGTCAAATCGGCTTGGGCTCCGCCTAGGAGTAGTGCGCGGCGGGTGCAGGTTGAGGTGAGGCGCTTCGACGCCGGCGAGGAGCCTGTACCTCGGCAATAATGCGGCCCGGCTGACGAGTGACGAGCCTCTCTCTCTCTCTCTCTCTTCCTCCCTCCGTCTCTGTCGCTCGCTTTGTCCGCCGCCGCCGCGCGCGGTAATCGCGTCGTACGCACACTTTGTGCCTCACCTACCCCCGGGGAGCGCGAGGCACGCCGCCAGGTAGGACAGTGTGCAAGGAGGCGGAGAGGTGGGTGCCCCCGCCGCCGCCGCCGCTCTCTCACGGATCGCGCGCGCGCCGCGACGAGGTGAGTCACGCCGCCGTCGCCGCGAGAGATAAGGACGCGCGAGGCGACGTCGAGGAGCTGGGCCGCCGTCGCAGGTGGTGGTGGTGCGCGAGCCAGCGGCGAGCATGGAGGCGCTGGTCGAGTACAACTACGAGGCCCAGGAGTCCGACGAGCTCACCATCCGCAAGGGCGACGTCATCAAGGACGTGAAGGTGCTCAACGGAGGCTGGTGGGAGGGCACCCTCCGCGACAAGCGCGGCATGTTCCCCGACAACTTCGTCAAGGTGGGTTTATCCGGGTGCCACTTGACTACTTTCTCTCCTTTTTATTTTTTTTGAGCTTGGGTTCGGTGGACTTTGCTGGCTGAAGTGTGTGAGTTTGGTAGATGAAAGTTTGCTGGATTATTTTTTTTTCTTTGCTCCATTTTGATATCGACAGATTGTTCATTCAATTTTACTTATTCGGTTTGTTTTTAAGTGCTCTTTGTTTGGGGCTGGAGAGCTTGATGATTGTTAGAGGTTATCAGCAATAACAATCTCTTCAAAATTTGTATGAAAGTATAAGCGAAGGATTTTTTTTAGTTTCTGCAATATTTTTTTGATAGTTAAATAGAATAGAGGTATGAAAGTTATGAAATACAGTGATAAAAGAATGCGCAGGTATGAAACAATTTACTGATAATACAAGTATATTACAATCAATTGGCTTTTCAAGGTATTGGGTTTATCATAAGCAAATCAATATCAAAGTTAATAATCAAAGTTAATAAACGTCAGAGATAGAGATTAATGAATATTTTGATCTTATATTTTTTTTATTTTTATTATACATGTTATAATTTTAAAATTGTTCTTAAATTTGCAATATTCTTTTAGATTCTGGATCCTCCAGGAGGAAGGAACAGTGGTGATAAAAAGCATGAGGAAGTTACTCTACGTAATGGCTCTGGTAGAAAGTATTGCCGAGTGCTTTTCAGTTATGAGCCATGCAACGATGATGAACTCAAACTAACACCTGAAGATTCCATAGAGTTTTTAGGTGAAGTGGAAGAAGGATGGTGGAGAGGTCGTGTAAAAGGAAGAATAGGGGTCTTCCCATCAAATTTCGTGTCTGCACCAGTGCCTGAGGAAGCAGAAAGAATCAAAGAGAAGAAAGAATATTGTAGAGTACTTTTTCCTTACGATGCTGCTAATGAGGATGAGCTCACACTGGTCGAGGGTGACATCATTACGTTGCTATCCAAAGATGCTCCCGACAAAGGCTGGTGGAAGGGTGAAATAAAGGGACAAGTAGGTCTTTTTCCAGACAATTTTGTAGAATTGATATCGGTGAAAAATGATCAGCTTCCAGATTCTCAAGCTAATCAAGGATCAACAATAAAGTCTCTTTCAAAGTACCAGCATGGGAAGAGAAAGGAAACAGCTAATGTTAGGAAAAGTTTGGACACCAGAAATGCGCGTTCTGATTCTTCTTTGAAAAAAATGACATCTTCCTCTTCGTCCTCTTCTTTGTCTGGAAGTACTGGAGAGAAGAAGCCTAGTACTATAATTTCTAGTTTAAAACGTTTAGTGGGTGATGGAACCAGTACTACAAGTACTACAACTACTACAAATAATAATGGAACTGCAACTGTTGGTCCTGGTTTAGGAAGTTTAGGCACTGAGGAGTTAGATGAAGTTGAAAGAGGAGAAGGTGCACCTCTGTCTCACCTGACTGCATCAAGAGCAAAAGCTCCTCGCAGAAGATTACCATCCACGCAACACTTAAGGTATCATAATGCTCCAACTGGCACTAATAATGCTACATTGGTGATAGTGGTAAGCCTACAATAAAAGCTGAAGTATTTTTTATCTATAATCGATCTTGATGTACAAATTAAATTGTTGTTTTGCAGGAAGACAATATGACAAATGGTAGTACAGAAAATTTAGAGCCATCGATTAAAGAAGATGAAAATGATGGAAATGCTAAATCTAGGCGAATGGCTCCATGGGTAAGTTATTAACTAGATCTAATAATTTATAAAAAACTTTTCCTATAATTTAAGCACTAATTTCATTTTTCAAATTATTCATGATCTAAGATTAAATATTAATTATTATTTAACAGGTAGAAGAGTTGAAATTAAATCAGATGGAGAGAAGAAAAATGGGCATTGAGCGAGTAGAAAAAGAAGTCAAGAAAGAAAGAACATATCCTTGGTGAGCATACACTAAAAAGTTTCTAATCAAATTTTAACTTTTAAAGAATTCATTCAAGTTACATAAAATTTTATTTAAAAGAATAAATAGAATCTAGATTAAATTTTAAAATAAACTTTATAGGATGCCCCCATCAACAAATAATTCTGATACTTCACCTAAACAAGATTTGGATGGAGAAGAGTTGAAATCAAAAGAAAAAGAAAAAGAAACAGAAAAAGAAAGAGAGAAGGAAAAAGAAAAGGAGAAACCCAATCGACTGGAGATTAGCCCGCCGGCTGAGCAACCTACTTCATCTCCTGTATCAAATACGCCCGCCTATGTTCCATATTATCTCTATAGTCAACTGTTAGATAGGGTACAATGATCATAAAATTAATTTTTCTATTTTTTTTATCAGTGCATTTTATTTTTCACAATAAAATTTCTAATTGCAGATCGCAGTGTTGGAAGAAAAACAGACTGTCCTCCAGAGGAAAGTTAATCAGCTTTCTGATCAGTTAGCTCCATTTCTAGCTAACGCGGCGAGTGATAAGGATTAATTTGCAACTCTGAAGACTTTTTATCGCATTTTATCGGTATTTTTTTTTAATCGTGACCGTTGTTATGTAGGTTTTATTAATTTAAAAAACTTTTTCGAAGACGTTCGTTTAGCTTTTTCGACGAGTATTTCAACAGACTGAGACATCACACAACGACATTCTGAAAACATTCCACTTCAAAACATTCTTAGGGCCTAAAAAGCCGCGTTTGCAATAGTTCGAAGATTGAGGACGGATATTGTACTCTTTCTCAAGATCTCTACATGCACAGATTTGATGATTTCTTATCGTACTTTTTAATTTTTTTAATTTACTTAATAGGTTTTAATCGCCGCTGATACTAGTTTCTTACGTACTTAAGCTACGGGATGCGGTAGGCTTAGCCGTGGAAAAATTGCATTTAACGAATGTATCGTAGAGTTTGAATTGACTCGAATGTGCCAATAATTTTTATCTATTACTGTCTCAGCATTGCTAAAAAATCTAATCAATGTTTTATAGATTAGGGTATGGTTATTTTTTATAATTTGATTTTTATATTTATTATTTAACGAAACTTGAAACAGAAACACACCAATTTTTATAATTGATCGATTAATTGATTTTACTATTTTGATTTATTAATTTTACTATTTATACTAGAGAAGTGATTGATTAACTATTAACGATTAAAGGTATTAAATTGATTTTAATTAATCCATCCGTCGAATACAATAAAATTGTTGATAAGGAAAGGATAACTAATAATAATAATTTTTAGAATTTAAAGGATCGCTTTGTACTTTAATAAGCAACTGTGTACTTATAAAATGAAATTATCAAAGATCCACTTAAAAAAGTGCAAGCATAACGTGTGCTTCGCTGTAGTTTGGATGGTAATAAATCGACGAGCGAAGAGGATATCAGTTGCATTTCGCGGAACAAGATTTTTCACGCCTTTAAATAAACAAACGTAAACTAACGCGTACTTCCTAAAATCCCCAGTTTTATTTGATAATAGTGATAAAAACAAGGGGGAAACAAATCAAAACTCGTGATTGACGAATTGGTGTGTGAGATTAAAAAAAATGGGATAGTTTCCTCTGACCAAATCTCTTTCAATTGACAATTTTGTACTTTTATAAAGAAAAACGCACTGTAAATTAGCCGCGAGTGCGCTAAAACAATCGATGTTTAAAACAGCACGCAATTAGGACGAAACAACAATTTGCACTTCACGATTGAAACACAAACTTAGCGCTTTAGCGATACGATGCATAAAGAAAAATGAAAATTCTGAACGCTGTCCATGCGTGCACATGTATCGAAGACGACTATTCCTCGATTTATTTTTGTACCTGCCGACGAGTAAGTAAATCGCGTCCACTGAGCAAGAAATAAAATGTAACCGTTCGCGACGTTTATCCTAAGTTCGAGGGACTTCGGATTTTGTTCCGTGAAAAAGAATAAAAAAGGAAAGGAGAGAAGACACGAGTGTGCGTCGATGCTTCCGGTAGTCGCTGTAAGATAAACAAGAAACAATGCATAATTCACCGACAGTATTGAAATAATCCATGTAAAATTACGAGAGCGAAGAGAAAAGAGAAAACGACGAGGACGTGCTGCGTTCCATTTTTTAATCGCGTGATAGCCCTGCGACCGGACGCGGCAGCAGCTTATCCTTTATGTTTATTTTTTTGTTTTCTGCCTGTTTAAGTGCGTCGGCTTCGACTGCTCGACTGTACTCCGCTGTCGGTGTCGCACGATCGGAGTCGAGTCGACGCAGTGGAGATAAGACGTTGTGACTTCGACGTCGCAGAGTGAGTCCGTTTTTCTTTTTTTCTGAGCGCGAGGACGAGGTTCGAGGTGGGCGACGGTGATTGTGACGTTTGTACATAATTTTAGAGAGCGAGCGCGCGACAGATGAAATATATTATATATAAATATTATATTTTCTCTTGCTTTTTTCCGTGATCGTTGTCGCCGCAGCTCTGGTGAACTGCCCGGCGATCTATGTAATTCGTAATTTGTAAATATGACTAATTCATTGAAGTATATATACATATACACATTTTTCTTTATGAAATCAACTGTCTGAGTCATTTGATTTACATCATCCTTATTGTTTCCTTGATACTTCCAGCATGCATTTTATTTAACAAGAATTTTTCGTCGTTGAAAGATAAAAAAAATAGTTTAACTTGTGAATTTACAGGAAATAAAGCTTTAATTTATAATTCTGTTTTTTTTTTTTAAATAATATTTTGCAACATTTTTATAATTTTTGTTTTATATTTATAAAAATTTGTAAAAACTTGTTGAAATACAAAAATATGTCGAATGTTCACTGTGATTTGTTGAAAAAATTATAATTTATTATAATTTTTCTTATACATAACTGATTGTGAATAGATGAATTAAATTAAATCACACTAGATTGCGTTTGATTTAGTGTTATTGTAACTATTATTTTGAATTTATTGAAAATCAAACTTGTAACACTGATTATTATAAAGAATCGACGTTTCAGTTCAAGAGAGGAAAGGTATTTTGAACTTCCGGGTTTTATTGTGAGAACGTGGAATCTCGCAGATGAACGGAAGTTCGGAGCTGCAGGGGACAACTCTCCAGATGGGGTCAGTTTTGGGACTGACTTGGAACAGAGCAACGCAGCCTCTCGAGTGTGACGGCTCTCCGGTACCCCAGGCTCGGTATTCGAAGCAAGACAGTGCGTCACCTTCACCCATTAAAATAGCCATTGACTTCGATTTTTATTTACAATTTAGTTAATTTTTAGTGTTCTTGAAATTTAATTGCAAAGAATTTATACTACATGTATTGTACAAAAAAAAATGTTCCTGTTATAATAATTATAACTTTGTGCGATAAATTTATATGTGAAATTTTATAATAATAAGCGCAGAGTTACGAATAAATCAATAAATTTTAATTAGTGCATAATTAATGTAAAACATCTGCTGCATAAACTCTCTATCAATGCTAATTAAAATTCTTGAACAAATGTGCTAAAATTTAATTAAGGAATTATTTAAAAACTCTAAAATAATCATTTCAATAGAATTTTTTCTCTTGATAATATCAAAATCATTAAACACAAGAAGACAAATTTTATACCGTGTTGATTTTTCCAAATTCGTGTCTGTCCATCGTTGATCAAGCTGACGAAGGCGGAAAGCTCGCCAATCAACCGACCTAGGCCACGCGTGCGAGCTTCGCTCGTTATGTCCGCCAGAAAACCGTGAATTTTTTGGCACGAGGCTTGGGCGTTCGTGATATTTTGCCGCTCATTGACAATCGTAAATAATCCCACGTCTTCTATGCATGTCAAGCTAGCGTTCGCTACAACTTCATCGCTCAATTTAATCTAATTGTTTATTTAGCAGAAATCACTGTATTTTTATTTCTCGTAAATAAACAGCAATAAATATGATTTAAAAATATATGTAAGAATAATTTTTATGAAAAATTGTCTTTAAATTTTTAGCATATTTTTAAAAATATTACTTAATCGATGTAAGTGGATTTTGCTTCGACCAAATTTGGTGACGATATTTATATGCAAGGGAATTACCGGTTGACATATTACTAGGGTACGAGCTGTAGTAATCAACCCCCGTGACGTTGACCAATTGACGATGACCGGTAGTCTCAGGGCAGTGAAGTAAAATACAATTTGCCTCCCAAGTTATGTTTTTCTCTTAAATATATCGTAAATTAATATTTAAACTTTTTTTTAAATAAAAGCACACAAATAAATTAATGTTATTGCTAAATTAATTTTATATCTATTACAATTATTTTTTGAAATTGTGAAAATAAATATTAAAAAAGTCCTCGGTGAAGTGCGACTATTAAAAAACAAGTAAAACTGCCTTTACAAGCACAGCATCGATCTCCCGAAATTATTTTCGACCTCGAACTAGAGCGTTTAGAAAAGTATAATACGACGAGCGAGCTACTAGTTTCTATATATAACTTCAGCATGAATTTTCC
>JAXIUT010009232.1:0-24013 GCA_035586675.1 Eurytoma californica
GCGCGGGGGGTCGCGCGGCTCCCCCCCCCCCCCCCTCCCACCCCCGAGGCGTGATAAAATTTTATCTCGATCTGGCTCGCTGCTAGATGAAAGTAGGAAAAAAAAAGAAATAGCGAGCGCAGAGTTATGCGATAGCCTTCGTATGACTTTGCCGCGCTTTTTTCATTCGCTTCCGCGTTATTTTCTGCGATTCCGCAAAGAGCTGAGTGGTTGAAGGGATGGCATAACGCAGGCTTCTGTTTTATTCACGAATGATGCGTATTTTTGCTTAGCAGAAATGTTTACTTACTGTAATGTTTTTAAAGTGCTTTTTATTAATTATGTCGTAAAATAAGCACATTAAGTATTTCTCACTGGTTGATAATTTAAGAGTCAAACACAGTATGTTTCAACTTTTACCATCCCATAAAAGTTATTGTAACTAAATGTAATTTTCAAAGTTAAAGTTGCGAATTTACATTGAATTAATACAAAAGCTCATGAGCTTGCATACATTAATTAATATGAAAATTTCACTGTTTTATTAAACTAACTAAAACTCCTTTATTAATTCACTAATTCAAAAGCAATGAATAAAACTTTAAGCATTGCTGCACTATACAAGTACACTGATAATCCATTTTATTTACTTGATTTTCACTCTTCATTTTATTAGCATTTTCTCCTGAAACAAACATAAATAACAAAAAAATACTTTTTATCACAAATTCGAATTATTAAAAAGTCCTCAAAAATAGTTGCAAACCTTTCGCTAGAAAGAAAGTAACATGCAATCGCGCAACAAGTTCATCCTTCCATTAAAAGAAAAAGTCTTTCCGCTAAAATTGAGCTAGAAAAAATTTTAGGAAGACAGAGTTAAAGCTTGACATTAGAGCTGCACCCCAGGGGTGAGCAGCCAGAAGCGGTCTTCCTTCGGTCGCCTTTGTTCCGCGGCACCCGAGGCAGGAAACGAGACGAGTTTTCGGCGTCGCGACAAGATTTACAACTTCGGCGCTTCCGCGCGCATCCGCACCACCCGGCTTTTTACCCCTCCCGGCGCAGTCCACGGCGCTCGTCTCGCTCGGATTAGCCGGCCCTCGGAGCTCGATAATACGTCAGCGGGGCGCACAAAGCGGCAACTTCCTTAGAATTTCGTGGGTGCATATACCCCATGAATTTTTGAGCTCGCGTAAGCGTCGAACCGACAATTCCGGCAACTTAATTAGTACCGGGCTGTTACGAAGGTCCCTGCCGTGCCGAGGGATCGTCCGCCCCGTAAAAGCACTCGGCGCGTAAAAGTTTATTTCGAAAGGCCCGGGCGCGCGCGAAAGCTCGAGGGTCCGAAAAAAGGGGGGGGGGGTGGGTGCAGGCGGGGAGTAACAAGGCGGGCGGGCTTTAAATTCCGGCGTAAAATCGTAAAGTACGGACGGCGCGTAAAGCTGTAGCTTGGCCCGCCTAAGTGCCTAATTAAAGGGACATCGTCGTTGCGCAGAGAGGCACCGGCGGCGGCGAGCTGTGCGTATAGCTCTCGGAGGTTTGCCTTTTTTTTTTTCCTTTTACCGCGTGTTTTCTTTTAGGAGTTTTTAGCGGCGATTGTTTACCGAAGGCACATTGAATTTACCGATAGTTTTGTTTGATATTCCATGCACGGAGAACTCGGCGAGGGCACGGAAATTCGTTTCGCGAGGGATAGTTTGGAAACAATTTCGCTTCGCACGTTGACGTCACCTTACGTGATTCAATGTATATTCTTTAAAAATATTTTGCAGCTATATTTTTATAAATAAATAATATGTACATGTACATTTTAATAAATATTTTAATAAATAAATTGCGATGCAGGCATAGAGATAGAATTTATTTATTCAGTATAAATAATGTATGTATTTATAAAATGTGGGTTATATGGAAAATTTATATTTGTTTATTCATCAATTTTAGATTTGATTGAATTAATCAAAACCTTGGCACCAACATTTTCTAGACTTACCTAGTTCAAGATTACCAAGTTTAATTTGATTTGATCAGATATTTATTTACTTAAGATTAATATTCGATAACATGTTTGATTATAGAATAAAAAAAAAACTTCTTGATATTATTATTAACTCTAATGAAATATGAAAGCGCCGAACCTGGGATAATTGAGATCCAATAGCTTGCAATCTAATTAACCCGCGAATATTTGCATAAATAATAGATGCTAATCAATCACCTAATCAGATTTCAGCTTCCGCAACACTCGTTCATAATACGTTATTAAGTATCCCCGCCGGGAATCCACAACAAAAAGTACCCAAAACAGCGCGACTAATTCAATTTCCTGCGTACGACTCTCCTCGAGAGTATACATGGTACCCCCGGTATTCCGCAGGACTGCTGCTGCAATTATTGTCGATCGCGAGCGCGACAGATCTTCGGTCGTCGAAAACACGCGCGCGTAGCTGTAAAACACAAGGGGCGAGAGGGGGGGAGGCGACCTCGGTCTCTCCCCGGGTCAATGATAACACGGGGTCGAGCGGAATGTTTATTGCGGCCGGGTAGTCGTTGCCTGCGCCGGGCCTTGATGAATCTCTCCGGCGGCGTAGGATTTTTTTCGACGACCCCGGCGACCGGAAATTGCCGGCGCAGTAAACGCGCGCTCAGGAATTCGTCTTTTCGCCGGTGCCTCTTCCCACCCCCCGGGACGCTCCTGGCATCCGCGTAGCTGCTCGCATTTTTCGGCCGATTTGAGAAAAGCTTACCGTTTAAGCATCGCTCGATCGACCGGCAGTATTTATCGCGTAGATTAGGTATTCAATTTTTTTCACGCCTGCGTCATGGCAAATTTATTAGTTTCTATTGATCTTTGAGATAAATATAATTAAAAGAATTTTATTGTAATTGATTAAATACATTTAAATTCAGTTTTGTGCTTGATAAAAGAATTGAAATCAAGTAGAAGAAATGGACGACAGCAGATTTACGGAATTTATTAAATTATAATAAAATGAACAATACATTTAAATTACGTAATGATAAAAACACTCGAGTATTTCTGTACCAGCATTTATATATAATCCAAAGATAAATATTTCGATGCGAGTTTAAAAATAATGAGAATAAAAAACTAAAATCCAGACAGCAAACATCAAGACCAGAAGAAACGCGCGCGTTTCAGTTCTTTATCGTTGGCCAGAGAGCGAAATCAATTTCGTTGAATTTCATAAAGGAACGTTTCCTCGCTGTGAGGCATGCGCTCGCCCGGTCGAGCGATTACGCGTTCCTTCATTTACCTCCCTCTGCGTAATTTGCAAGCCTCTCCCCCCTCCCCCTACCCCCTCAGCATGGGAGCCCTATCCGTCCGTCCCGTCCAGACGCAACAATCCAATCATGGTTCCTCAGCTCCCCCCCTTCCCCCCGAATTTCCCCGTCTCCGAACAGGATGAAAGGTGCAGCAGCGCGGCGCCACGTGACGGTAATTGCGCCGAGTGCATGAGGACACGGGGCGAGGGGGGAAGGTCGCGGGGTGGACCGGGGGGTGGCGATGGCGTCAAGCCATCGGCTGCAAGTGGGTCGAGGCTGCGCGCGCGCGCGCCCCGATGGTGTCGTTGAGCTACGGGGGCCACGGGGAATCGGGGTCACGCGCGCCTCGCACTTAGTTGCTATGGCGATGTTACGCTTCCGATCCAAAATCGAGCCGGCACGCGCGGATTCCGCGAAAGCCACTTCTTTTCTTTCCTCTCGCTTGCTCTCCCTCTCTTGGCCTGGTGTTTCCTTGACACGCTTATCCGAAGGTGGCCGACGGGGTGCGCGCGAGAGCCGCGTCACTTCGCGTACAGCACCGGTGATTGGGCGCGGGTGCGCGCTTGCCCGCGGGTTTCATGAATAGCGGGGGCTTGAATACGGTTTAGACTTTTCCGATGTCTACTCCTTTTATTAAGCGTTTTTTAGAATGCGTTGTTAAAATTGATGGTAAACCATTTCCATTGAGATGAAAGTATACGTATGTTGCACCCAATTTACGCGTTTTTTTGTTTGTACTTTTTTCTTGCAAAATTCAAACAAAAATTTGATTAACGACGGAGTAAAAGTTATGTTTGCAATGCTTTTTAAATGCATCGAAATTATTTTTCTGATGAATGTTTTACCTCGGCGCAGGGATATTTCAACATCTATATTTACTTTGAAAGAAAAAGATAATTTTTCTTTTCTTTTCAAGACCAATTTAAAATTTACATACTAACGAGGTACGATAATTATTTTCATAAAAAATTAATGTAATTAAAAATTACTCATCTCATATTCAAACATGCTAATTACTTAATTTTCTTACTGCAGCATTGATTATTAAATATGAATTACCTATTAATAAATTGAATTTTTCTATCTGATTGTGTATTATAAATTTAGGAACCAAGTACGGATCGACTATTTTATCGCAGACTAATTTTTTTAATAATTGCTAAATTATTCAGTGTAATTTAAAAAAAAATGTAATTATTCCTGATTTCTAAATTTCTATTTTAAAAGGAATATATTTAAAATAAAAATTGTAATCATTCAAATGAAACTAAAATCTTATTTTCATTATTTAATACATATTTTGCTTTAGATAGGATAAAGTAAATAACAAGAAAGAATGCAACGAAAGAATGGCTCTTAATTGATTTCTCTGCAACCAGGCGAAACGTCCGAGTCTTTGAAAATTTAATAAACATTATACTATAAGCCAAGCGTAGAAAACAAAACGCTGTGAAAATTAATTAAAACCCTCCCAGAAACCATTGCAGTAGACTTCAATAAAGCCAAAGAAAGAGAATGCACCGCCGGGTAAAAAAAGGTGGAAGCTTAATAACAGTCGTTATTTCGCGCGCGACGGGAGGGTATATTCCGGGCGAGCGAGCCTTACGCTCGACGCGGGGGGGTTCGTAACGCGGTGCACTCGCGGATCACGATTGCGCCGTGCGTTTATCGCCGGGAATCGATGAAATTGCCTTTATTAAACTCGACTCGGCAGTGCCGACCGGCTAACGGTGCGCGCGTGCGCGCGTGCCCGGGTATAAGGCGGTATTATTCAGAAAAGTTCCTCGCCGTTTTTCACCGCCGGACGTCGCCGAGCCTTTTTGTCACCGGCCGGCTTATTGGATTTTCGCGACGGGCCGCAATTAGGATTTATCGCGGCGATCGATCAAAATCGAACTACGCGCCCGTCCCCCGTGAAAATAAATAATAAAAAAGAAGGAAACTGGGGTCGCTGGCTGCGAGACAATTAATTTGCGTTGGAAACGCTCGCCGAGCTTGTTGGGTATGAAAATTCATTCGCTAAAATTGATTCTATAGGTAGCTTTATTTTCCCTTGTTATTCTTAAAATGAAATATTCATGAAACGACGGGGTGGCTCGAAATCGGCGTGGGTGGTGCTGCGTGGGAGTTTGGTAGGTAGACGGAAATTAGCATTGATATATTCTCACTTCATTGGTCACGAGTCCTTCGGCAAGAAGACGCAGTGGCTTAGAATAAGAATTCCATTCAATTTCCATTCATTGCTAATCGATATCGAAATGAAAATTTCCCGCTGCAGGGAGGGCCTATTTTTTATCTACAAGAGACGAAGATGAGCTTATTCAATAGGTGAGGTCTGATTCGATTCTGTTTAATTTTGTTCCCGTCTACTTTGAATTTTAGAGTGTCAAGTGCGAATTTATGTTTGAAAATGGGAAGAGATAAGAATAATTCATTTTAATTTCCATATTGATATATGCTTGCGATCTCTATTGGCAGAGACATTTATTAAAAGAGATTTTTAAAGTTACAGTTGATAACGTTATTTAATATTAAAATGCAATTGGGAATCTTGGAAAAATCTCGAATGTAAAACCATGTCTAACCAAACTAGTCTGTTACTACTTACAAGTACTTTGCATATCGTCCATTTCAGAACTCACGGCATTAAACAATTGAGTATGTATCATGTAGAATTATATAATTCTACATTTTATTATATTAAAAAAGATTTGTCGCAAAATTTGCCACTCAACAATTATTTTTTCATCTTTTACAAGGAGAAGCCAAAATCCATGGGTGATCCGGCGTGTCACTCAAACGTAGGAAAACGATGCTTTAATCAAAATAATTAAAACGCTCCTGGTGTAAAAAAAAAACTTTTATCAAAACTTTAATTGCTTGCAAACTAAAAGTTGTTTAAAAATTGTTATAAAACTGAAACAAAGTACGACATGAAAGCAGATAAATATCATTTGAGACTTGGATTAAAAAATCATATTTTTTAGAAAAGTAACGAAATTTGATATTAATTATTGAATACACTATTCTGCGGATTTTTTTCACTTGCTTTAATTATACACAACTTTTCAGTCAAGCAAGATTTTTTGAATTTTAATTTACTTTTCACCCTAATCACCTAAAAAATCCACTTTATTGACCTCCGCAGAGGGAGTAAAATGACTATTTAATCGTTTATAAGTAATTATACTAGTTTCAGTTCGCAATGAATAAAATGTTTCATCTGTATATTTCGGCTGAATTTTCTCAAGAAAAGTTATATTTTTTGTTTATACTAAGCCTTATTGGAGAAAAATACTCACATGACAATATCCAAAAATATACATCATTGCAGCAAAAAAGCTGCATACGAACAAAAGCGAGTACCTAACATGTGTCGCCGTATCAGAAAGCAACGGAGGGTACAGCCAAAATCCAAGATTCTCCGCATAATCGCGGGAACGCCCGGCCGGCGGCATCGGCGCGCCTGTCGCACACCTCCCCCCGCCACCTCAACCCCATTAATTCCCGGACGCAGCCCGTAAATTCTATTCCCGCGGCATACGCGCCGCGTCTGCCGCGGTGTACGCGCCGTTCCTCGAGAGGCGTCCGCGGAAAACGACGCAGCTGCGCGACGGGGCTGCCACCCCCGCGGGAGCTAATTGTCCGATTCGCGGATTCCGCGCGGCCCTGTTAATGCATTCATTACGCGCGTTAGCGGCGGCGTAACGGCCGCGCGCCGCAATGATAGCCCGGGGACGCGCTGCTTAACGACGCTCCGTTTTTCATCGGCCGGGTCGAATTGATTACGCCGACTGCGGGATGCGCCTGTTACGCTCCGTGTTCTGTCATTTCGAAACTATTGCTTTCTCGTCGGAAAAGCTTTGTTTCGCGAACGGACCGAAAGTACCACTTTCGACCCCGGCGCCCGATCGAAAAGGTCGTAATTTCTTAATTTCTCTCCCCTGTGGCGTAATGTGTTATTTAAAAAATCTATGTACGTACGCTGTTCCCCCGATGAATTTATAATTAAATATTTTACATGATTCAAAGGGATCACTCAGTTAGGAAGAGATTTTTATAAACGTGATATACGGTATATACTGTTAAAAATTATATTAGCTATTTTAATGAGTTATAAAGTCTGCAATTTTGGCCTCTTTTAATTTTGTATACAAAATATTATCTATAGTTTCAACAAAATTCATATTTCGGAGTTTTTATACTCCCCTAGTCATCGCTATAAGCGCTTAACGCAAAAAAATTTTGGGTGGAATAATTTATTTAGCGATGAGAAAAGGTAATGTAAAGGTCTATTGGATTATCTCGTTATTGATTTCAGGTGGAAATGCTTGATGCCGTAATTGGATTAATTGCATCGACTCGTTATAGTTTCAATGCATTATATGATTAATTAGGTATTATCCATTATTAGCAGTTCCATATTCATAATGTTAAAGTCATATTCTCTTTTATTTAGTATTATTAAAAAAAATTACTTAGATCGTTGCTTTGCGTATTATCTGCGAGGAAAAAACAGAGATGATATATAT
The DNA here is from genome assembly GCA_035586675.1 of Eurytoma californica. Classification (NCBI taxonomy): domain Eukaryota; kingdom Metazoa; phylum Arthropoda; class Insecta; order Hymenoptera; family Eurytomidae; genus Eurytoma; species Eurytoma californica. The sequence goes on from JAXIUT010009232.1 coordinate 7,797, forward strand.
ACATTATTTATGCATATGTATAACATCAAAAGGAAAAGATCAATTTTGTGTTTTATTTGTTTATTTCATCTGCTTGGAAAATGTTGTGAATTTTCCGATGAAATTTACCCAAAATTTGTGTTCTTTAATATTTACAGAAACTTATATTCCTTGCAATTTTCTGTTTAACTTTCTTCCGAATTTCTTTATGGTTAATAAATAATTCTAAAATTAGTAATTCCTCAGTGGAGGCTCAGTCCACTGGACGAACTACGTTAAAAACTTGTGTAAAACGTATGTTTGCTCATTAAAGAAGCGAACGGCTGCGCGCAAAGAACGAAAGGAGTAATTTTGCTGAAATACAACATTTTCCAAACCATACATTAACGTCCGCGTAATGAAAAATTTGCCGGGCCGCGAGGGGTCATAAATTTAGTCCGCGGTCTCGTAACTCTCCGCGCCGTGCAAAAATCCTCAAATTCGCCGGAATCGCCCGGGGAGAAGTGCCGCGCACTTTATTAAACATTCGCTCCATTCCTATCCGAATAACTTTTGTTGACGACGAATTCGCCGCGATTTTACCACATTTCCCGATGAAATGACGCATCCGCGCCCTTTTCGCTCGACCGAATGCGGTAAATCGCCGAAATTTTAAAAGCCTGCTGATTGGCCGATTTTATCGAACAGGCAGAGGTTTCGCAGTGTGACATTAAAAAATTACAGCATCCGAACAAAATGGAAAATGGTTATTTTTATCGACATATTCAAAATTATATTACTACATTCAATTAAATCGCATTAAACTATTATTTTTTTAAATATTACATATTTGATTAAATTTTTTCGGATGTTTGGGTACAGTAAATGTAAAAGCAATAATTTTATGTTTTCACGAATAAAGTGGATCACTACGCAAATTCAATATTTGTCCATATTTTTTTGTGATATTCAATCGTTTTTATAACGATTCAATAAAAATTTCATAAAAGAAAATCTTGTCACTATTAAAATTGTACAACTTGAATGAATATCGATAGTCCTATTGAAAATTCATGGCGGATGTGACCCCTGAAGCGCTGGGCAATATATTATTGCAAAAACAGTCTGCGGACGCATTTCGGTTAAATTTGTAACACTCGTGTAACGTCGACGACGTCCCCAAAACCATAAGCAAATATGATGTGCGCGTTCATATTCGCCAAGTCATGCGTCACGGCGAGGACATCGAGAAACTACTGCACGCGATTCCCACCACTATATGTATCCACCTCAAAGTTTATGCTAATAAAAATGGCGTTTATTGGACGATGATTTATTTAATTTATTTCTAAAATATATTCGTTTTTCTAAATAACCTTTATGTATTTTATACTTATTTATTTATTTAGCAGGCCTTGCTACATAGTATCGGATTTAAAAAATATAATAAAAGTTTACAGTTTAAATTAATGTAACAAAAAATTAACTAATTTCTTAATTAAATGTAACGTTTATAAAAAATATGAAAAAACCTGCAATTTCTTTAGTCTAAGCGTTGTTTAATTAAAAGAATTTAATAGTTTTATGGAAAGCTAATAGTGTCTGACTGTACCCACCTGTTTTTACTTAACATATGCAGCAAAGTATAAGGTACTTATACTTCGATGTAGTACTTTGACTTAAGATCGCTTCTTAAATTATTCGCTTTAAAAATTAAGAATTGGATTGATTGAAACCCCTTAGTGTCTTACTACATCCATCTGTTTCTACTTGAATCTTACATTCAAACACATAATCGCTTATAAAATAATTTAAGATAAGGTAATAACATTTTTTTTAATAGACTTCTTTTCAATTGATTGAGTATATTTAATTTAAAGAAAACTGAATTATTTTATTTACGAGCACACTTCCACTACCGATAAGCATTGAGTATATTTCTCAAAAAATGAAACGACGCACACCAGTAGTACTTGAACCTCAAGACAATTTTCTGCAATGTCAACGTCGAGCTACAACTTTTCCCCATCACAAAGCCTCTTTCACTGGCACGAAGCGAAAGCAAAGTAAGCGCCTTAATAATATAATTACGGCGTGGCGCTGTCGTGCCCTCAACTTTAATTCGAGCCGTCGAGAGCCGGGAGCATAGCGCGGCGTCTCGGGCCCGGGAATCTTCCGAGCGACGCTCAGCCGAAGTCAAGGTTTATTCAGCGACGGCTAATTGCCAAGTCGGGAGGTTACTCTAAACATTTGCATCTGCCGCCCCCGCGTATCCTGCTGTCCATCGAATTCAATTTAGAAAAGTGCCACTCGCCGACTTTTGTTTAACTTCGCCCGAAAAATTTTCAATGGTACAATTTGCGAGGCGAAGGCGAACGCCGAAGATGGCGCGATTCCTTTGTCAGGATTGCGGGGAGGGGAATGGAGAGGGGGAGCGATTCATAATTCTACCGTCGTAATTGTAATTAGCGAGCGCGGACGGTGTTCCCGAAGCGGCGCGTCCGTAAAGCGGAAGGCCCCGCCGCGAGCTTCGGCCTCAATTTTCCTCTTAAAACGCCGAGGCCGACGGAAGCCAATCAGCTTTAGCGCTGGTACTACCTGCTGAAACTGAGAATATCTCGATTGCTGATTTAATTTTCATGCTTTTTCTTTTAAGAGAAAATTTACGGAGTTTTAATATTACTATTATTTTTTTTTTTTTTTTTTTTATTATTCTAATTTTTTTTAGGCTGCAGTTGATTTGTAATTTGGATTTAACGGAATGAAATAATAAAAATGTTGAAGATTGATTGTGGGTCTCAGTAATTCAGACTGTAATGTACAATTAAACGAATAAAAAGATAAAGCATACAATTTTTTTTATTTTTCTTTGGGTTTTTTGCTTTACCAATTAGAAAACGAAAAAAAATATTTTTAACGTGTCTTATTATAGAAATGTAATTCTCTTATTGGATTAAGTTGAATCCTCTGAAATTCGAGTTATTCATCTGTCGGATATAATAATATTTGAAATCGGAATGTGCGGGGTACAAATTCAATATTATATTTTACGGAAGTATGTTTAGGAAATGGGATAAATTGTATTACTTTATGTATCTCCGCGATTCTTGAATTATCTATTGTTTAGTAAATTATTATCATCTATTAACTTATAGCACTTAATTTGATAGAACAATACAAGAGTTGTTTGTACTACAAAACTTAATTAACTTAATAAAGTAATATTAATTTACAGCAGAAACTAACAGCAATAAATTGCACCAAGGTATCCCGTCTATCAGAAAACGAAATAAATGTTTACTATCATATTTAATATGCAGGTGTAAAATTGAATAAATGTACTCGCAGCAATAAAAGAGCTCGACATCAAACACTTTAATGCCTGCTGTTATCATGTAAGCTGAAACTGAAACACGGCTGGATCGATACCATCGAATCTCCCCGCGAGCTCCAAAAAGCGATGGGCGCTCCACGAGCTGTTGAACGAAATCGCAGCTTCTCACAGCCGGTCGTGAAGTTGAACGCCCCGGAAACTGCGGCAGGCGGGATCGGCCGGTGTGTGTGTGTGTGCGCGCGCGCGCGGAAATCCACGCGACCCAGCTGACTAATTCGCTGTGAAATTGTGCGTCCCCGGCGAATACTGCCAAATCGCAATCAAAATTCCGGATTCAGACGCGAGCGATATCGGCGCGAGATCTCGCGCTCGTCTCCGTTTGACTTTCTCGGACCGGGTCCGGCGCGCGGAGAAGCACGCGAAGTGGAGCTGGATTCGAGGAGAGATGGGAGGGGGGGGGGGAGGGCTGTAATGCGATTACGCGATGAATGTGCGACGAAGCGGAGCGAATTTCTCCGGCAAACGCGCCGAGTCGAAACCCCGGCTAAGACGGATCCTCTGAGGGCTTTTCAATTTGCCGCGGGAATAGGGACTGCATTATAACGGCGTCTCGGAGGTCCATATCATTTTCGGGCTGGGAAGTGCTGAAAGGCGCCGGAGCCAGGGCTTTTTCCAATGGCTCCTTTCAATCGTTTCTACGAGTGTTTAATGATGTTCGATGTACGTACGAGAATCGATAGGTACTAGCAAGACGTTGAAACGCTAGTCGCCTGAATGGGAAAAATTAATATCAGCACTTTTATCTTTAATTATTTCTATTTGGCACTTTTGATTATGTTCATATCTCATTGGATAAACTTTACTTTATCTTAAAAAAGTATAACAATCGATTATTCATAGTATCGTAATAGAGACGGGCTTACACTGTTTTATTATAATTTACAATAATTATTGTCTTATTTGTAAAATTATTTCATTCCAAAATAAAAAAGTCAAATGTATAACTAAATTAAATTCATTTATGCATTTTAGCAGTTCAATTCATCATAAAAAAAATGTTGGTTTACAATGCAATTGAAAAATGTATCAATTTCGACTTCACAAATTCTCGCGAAGCTTGAAATCCTTCGTATAAATTGAATGGTGCTTGGTCAATTTTGGCGATTCGGCGGTTAATCTGTATTCTGGGAATTTATCTTCCTGTTTAAGATCGGAATGCTACTGAATAGTTTGCATTGTCGTTCGCCACTAGAATCATTCGAAAATTTATAGTACGCTGTACATTATTAGAATAATGAACTTAGAAAATAAAAAAACTAGTATAATTACTAGTAAATTTAAAGATATTTATATTATTTTTCTTATATTCGAATTTATTTATTTGTTTAGTGTAAAAACGTGACGTTAAAAAAATGTTCAAACCCGCGATATCTTCGTAATGTAATTATTAAATTTTTATTAAACTTTTATTTTTGATATTCTATTCCAATGATTGACATAAAAAACGTGGATTTAAGCACAGAGTCAACACATTTTTCAATTCTCGATGAACCTTCGCAAAACCACATCCGGCAAATAGCAGAACAAAAGTCCCGATAAAGCTGCAGTCCAACCAAATATTTATTCCTCGTGACACGTATAAAACCAGCCCGCATTTCTCGGCGAGGCTTCGAAATTCGCCGAGGCGGTTATCCCGAGCTCGGCCGTGCGGTTCCTCGCGTCGGGCAGTACAATATACGGCTGGCGCGGTGCAGGTGCGTCGCGGCAATCGGCGCCTCGCTCATCCGCCAACCTACTTCTTTTTTTCGCCCACGCGGCCCACATTCGCCCGAGCGGACTAAGGGAATTAGCCAACTGCTGCACCCACATGACGCGGCCGCGTCGACGCTAAACTTCCTGTCCCCGGGCGAGGCGCGCACGTAGGCACGCGCGCGCTTAACTTTCGCGCGATCCTCTTTCGAGCCAGCGCCGCCGGAATGAATTCGCGACTGCGACGGATCGGCGCGATCGCGAGCCAAAGGGTTTCGCGGCACCGGGGAGGACTGCTTGCTCGAGGCGGATGTTTGCTTTCGAGCGCTGAGTTTGTCTTTTCTTCAAAAGGGAGGGGTCTAAGTTCCTAATATTGAGAGGATCACGTGCTGTGACTTCGTGATAATATTTTCGCGATGAAGAAAAAGAGAAAGGCTTCTGGTATTTTCTTTTTAAAAGATACATGTTTCGTTGCGGAATTAAAGCTTGCGCGTTGTTGGGTGTAAATTAAGAGCGGAGTTGTGTAAATTAACGATGACTATTGGTGTCAGGTTCTTTGTTCAAATATTTTACGATCGCTGCTTTAATTGACGGTTTTTTTATGCTTTTTATACGTCGTAAAGGTTTGTATTACATACTCTTTCTGTGAAACGTTTTTACAATTTCTGGAAACGAACAATTAATTTTGCGATAACGATTATGCAAATCCATCGAGGTTTTTAGGTATAAATAGTGTAAAACAATTTTTAATTCAAAAAAATCATTTTTGTTAAACAACGTAACTAGATACCGATTTGTCTTCCCGTACACGTCTACATCTACTTACAATGTATTGAAATTGCAGAAAACAAAAAATTAATATTAAAACTAATTTCTTTCTTAAAGTTTTATGGTAATAATTATAATAAACAAAATATGAGTTTCATAAAATTAAAATAATTAACATCGTCATGAATAAAATTTTTTGTTCGAAAGTTTATACTAAGTGTTGATTCATCAAGAAATAAAACGCATGACGTTCATTATGATCTGTAGAAACTTTTGATGTATGAAGCATTTTGAATGAATCGTTAAAGTTCAGAAAGAAGCATTTAAACTTTTTCTTCCTCGCGCAATTAAATACAAATTTTCTTTCTCCAAGTTACAATAACTTCATTAACTTTTTGACTTCCGCCGCCTACCACAGCCACTTACTAGCAAACTTAATACTTTGGTAGTTCCGTAAGTGACCGTCTATCCTCATCTTTATAAACCAAACAAATCACTCTCATCAATGCAAATCTAAAAAAAATTACGCTTAAACAGCAAGTCGAGCGGTTATTTCTTTCAAGGGAAATATCGAAAAGACCTTTTTTTTCTCTCTTTTTCTTTTGCGACGTCGCCTCGGCAATGTTTGTGAAAACAACAGCATCAAAGGTACCTTACGTGGTCTCCTAAAACCAAAGCTAAGTTTGTAAAGGGTCGCCCGCTTTTTGCTCCTTTTCTTTGCGCGAAAAGGTCTAAAAGAAAGTTGACGCTCTCAGCGACGTGCTCGAAAAAAAAAGATAGATGTAGCGCCGTTGAAAGTCTTTGTAAACTGTTTTTTGCTCCGTTCTCGTTTTCTTAGCGACGAGTGCTTTCTGTGGTTTATTGCATTAAGGAAAATTGCATTAATATTACCTGCGGCTTCTGCAAAACCAAATCTTCCTTCGTGAAATTCAGCTTATACGTTTGTACTTGATTGTATGGTAATTAAGAAAACTTTTTGCCCACGGATAATGTCTTACGATAAAGCTGTACTACTACTCCATTTACTTTTTACAATTCTTAAGATACTGAGGAATTTAAATCCTTTTTTTTTTAAATCAAGGAAATAAAAACTAAAAATTTATATGTTGATTAAATCATATTCAAAGCTGATATTCTGTAATATAATTTTACGAAACTTCAATAGTCCAAGTCAATGAAAGTACATTCAGACAAGCTTGGCTAGACGCCAATTTTGACTTCAGGTTTTTCTTTGTAAGGATTCATTTACTTTAATTAAATCTCCCTTTGTTCTCTATAAATAAAGGTTTAAGTACATTTTTTACGCGCATTTTTAAAGTGCCTTCTCTTTACACAATCTTTTATGGAGCCGTTAATAAATCTGGAAAAGTTAAAGAGTGATAAAATCATTTTTAACTATTCCACTTAAAAATCAATACATTGAGCCTTACTCAACGCATTGCTAGAAACAATTAAATACGAGGAAACTACTACTTGAAATCCTCTTCTGCGAAATGTGCACAGTTGAATGACATTTGACACTTTATTTAACAAGCGATGCTTCACATTTGATACGTCTTTTACTTTTACTTCAATTTTATCCAATGTCGCCATTAAATGCCCGACACCTCGAAAGCGAATTACGTCAAAGTCTCGATAGTCAGAATTTACGCTGACTGCTGCGTCCACCACCTTTTTAGACATAACGAGTGGAAATTAAAATTAGTTTACCAAAAAATGCGGCGAACCAATTAAGGAAAAAATTCGAGAATAAAGAAATGAAGAAACAAAAGTGAAGCGATAATAGCAGTAACGGGCCGGGTATATCTGCGTGGCTGTTTACGACAACTGCCTCCCAATAATTAAACGGGCGGCTCGCGCGACGCCGACAAAACAATGCGGGGAGGCCGGCCCTCGCCAATTAAATCGCGCGAAAAATTTACGGCCCGCTAATTAATAAAACGCCCAACTGGGTGCCGCTTCATTAGAGAAAAGAGCAGACGCCGGGGCTTTAAAAGGGCGACGTTAAAGGTGTACGCGCATTAAGTTAGACGTTGCACTTTCCGATCGGACGGTCGCACCGAGGCACTCGCCAATGCTAATGGGCCCCGAGGAGTTTAATTAAGGGAGCCGATTTCGCAGCGGAATTCACTTGCGCGTTTGCCGTTTCTTTTTTTTTTTACGGAAGAAGGGAAAAGATTTGTTCGCGAGTTTAATTGATGCGATCGGAGTAAAAGGAGGCAGGCCTCGAGGGGCACTTTTTATGCACGTGCGGTACAGACCGTCTTTTAATTAAAAAAGACGCAGTAAATTCTGTTCGTAATATCGGGATGGATCGACGAATTTACCTTGTTATTTACGCTTCATTTGCAAGCGATTATTGATAGAAGGGAATCGGAATTGGTTTGTTTTCGTGTTTTTCCTCGACTGTTGACAATCTGCACTCGGCGTTATGTGCGCTCGGAGTAACTCGGGACAATTTCGCTCGGAAAAGTTAATAAACAATAAACTCTCGCCAATATTCATTGTCTCGTCGGCGATTTGGGCTAACGCCGAAGTTAATACAAACAGTTGTACGCGCAACGGCAAAAGTATTAGATAAAATATTGATCTCACCGGGCGGGATGAAAAGTTTCTGGAATCTGTAAAATTCATTGGATTGATGGATTTTGATTGCTCTCGTCCGACAAATAGCTTTTGTAAACACCAAATTTAAATCGAATATTTACTTTAATTATAATTCGCGATTGTGCTTTTCTAAGCGTGATTGAATTTTATTCAGTTGGGAAAATATTTTTACAGCCCCGCGTACTAGTTCTTAATTTATTAAAGTTTTATCACGCACCGAAGTATCAAGCTACATGGAAAATAATTTTTTAAACAAAAACAATTTCGAGATAATACGGTAAGCTTACATTTGGACTCACTTTAAATTTTCCAGCTGCACTATATAATTAGGACTCATAGCATAAAAAATTTCATTATATCCGAGGTCACAATGTTATAGTTTTTTTACGTGCTATATCCTTGTTAATAAAAGTCAAAATGAAAAAAGAAAAAAAATACTCGACTGTCAATTATTTTCAATATTCTATCCGACGGATACAATGGAATTTTATTTTTTTATTCTTCATGCGGAATCCTAATTACAATGTGCGATGTTTACTTTCAAACTCGACTTTTATACACATATAAATACTATACACCAAGGAACCCATTTCTTTAAGTAATATTCGATGCTTCGAGGAATTTTCACTACAGCGACTAACAACACCTCCCTCACTATCCAAACACTATTCCGGCAAAAGAAAAGACAGTCTGTTATTCATTCGGTAGCTTCCCGTTTTAAGACGCGGATATTACTGCGTGGCGGTTGCGCGAAAGAATAAACATTTTCTCCGTTAGAAAATTCACCTGGAAAGCCTGCCAGCCGACTGCGCAAACAGAGCGCAAGATGCACTTTGCGAATTAGCGATGCGGCCGCCTTCAAAGAAAAAGCTGTGCGCCAAAACTCCTCGGGAGGATCCCGCCGAGCGTTCACCTCGCCTGCGCTCGATACTTCGATCCGAGGTGTATAGACCAGAGAGAGCGAGAGAGAGAGAGAGAGAGAGAGAGAGAGAGAGAGAGAGAGAGGCCCTCGTTATGCAGGCCGGCCCCGGCGGCACTGTGAGTTATACAGGGGAGCCCGCGGATCCTCCGCGGAGGGCCCGCAGCTCGGAATAATGAGCGCTGCTCGGAATCTCCCGTCAATGGCGTGACGGAGCTTTGCAGTATATTGTGCCGAGAACCTTTGCGCCGAGGGTCGCGCTTCTTCTTGCATGCGGCAGGCGCCCCGCGACTCGATCTTATTGACAAAATTATGGGGATTCGCTTGCGAGGGAGGTTTTACGAACCGCGGATCGAGACAGTGATTGGGGCTTGAGTTGCGTTAATAGGGGATGCGATCGTTGTCGACGAGAGATCAAAGGCTTTTCTGCAAATTGGTAGGATATAATGATGGTGAGAGAAGAAACTATAGTACCTAGACTACTGGTAAAAAAGTTTATAAAAAAGGTTTTTTTTCGAATTGAAGTAATTCTGCAAAAAAATTAGCAAGTTACAATTCTTATTGAATTCAATTTTGCAATAAGTAAGTTACATGTATACTATTTTAATACGACTTCACAAATTCTCAAAATTTTTTAAATTTTGTTTCACGACTACAATTTATTTATTGAATAAAAAATATTTATCGTAAAAGTATTTTATTTTTCAAAAAGAATTTATAGTAATTTATTATTTTTTGTATTAAGACTAACAAAATAAATGCTCATTCGATGAACTGATCTGTCTCACATCACTTAAGTATTTGAAGTAGAAACAAACGAGTCCTGTCAGACATATCAATATATCAGCTCCGCTTGAAGAAAGGGGATTCTACAGATTTTTCAATACAATAGTTGCTCTCTAAAATAAATTTATGAAATAAAAAGAATATTTGCAAATAGGATAAAATTCTACTCCGACAGTATGTAAACATTTTTAAATAAATTAACATTATCGCTCCATGTTCTACAGATTTTTCATTCTCAAAGTGCGGTAATAGTTGCTCCCTAAAATAAATTTATGAAATAAAAAGAATATTTGCAAATAGGATAAAATTCTACTCCGACAGTATGTAAATATTTTTAAATAAATTAACATTATCACTCCACGTTCTAATTTATATTTCATAAATAAAATTTATTTAATTCAACCAATATTCAAAAAATATTGTATCGAACAATATATAGTTCTTAAAAGTAAACTTATAAGTAAATTCTTTTCTGCAATATCATTTTTTTTAAATATTTCTGCAATAGTGCATTTCATTTGAATAGTCAAAACAACTCAGAATTCATTGGGATATATACAAGTAGCAGTATCGAGTTACGCAATCAGGTACCCCTCCGCATTATTCAATTTACACCGCAGCGTAAAAGAGCCATGTCACTTTGAATCCTGGACAAAGGCAGATTGTCAAAACCAGTTTTCGCCAAGCTCCTTGGGTTCCGCGCTAAATTCCGCCGCGGCGAATTACGCGTATTTTTTTCCGCGCGCGCGCTCGCCTTTTTCGCCGCCATTCGAAATTCCAGTCGCGGCTGGATTAAAGCGAATAAATCTCGCGAACGACCTGATGAGCCGCGCGGCCCGGCGCATCCGACCGCCACAGTCCCCGCTGACCTTATGGAATAAATGGATTTTTTGTTTTTCCTTCTTTCTCCGTTTCCTTGTTTTCCCATGCTTTTTTTTTTCCATACACCCCCGGCTGCTTTTCAAACAGCGCCGTCGGCGCGGCGATCCGACCATCACGGGCAGAGCGAGGCATTCGCGCGAGTTATTTATGGTTGAGCCTAGGAAAAAAAAAGCGAAATAAAATTTATAGCGCTCGTGTGTAAAGGAATGACGGGAGTTTTACAACAACGCGGGGATGCGGATAATCGGTTTACAGAGATGAGGTGTTTTTGTTACTTTTATCGCGAGCGACGGCTTCGCTATGATAGCTTTTTCGAGTTTAGATTTTCGTCGGATTTTACTTTTTAATTTAAAAAACTTCTTTTTACTTTGAAAGGAAAAATGTGTTTATTCTCCGGCTTATGCTAATTTATATCTTCAATCCAATGTTCAATCTTTATGTCAATCGAAAGTAGCCTTCGTGCTCTTGTCAGTCAATTTTATTAGATTAAAATTGTCTTGAATTATAGATAAATGTTAAAAAGACATTTTTATTAACATTTATCTTGTTATTATTGTTATTATTAAAAATAGTCAATTATGTAATTGGCAAACATTGAATAATTGGTTTTTAATCAATAATAGAATTCTATATGTTTATTTATTCACTGACCTAAAATGTACATCACAGATTCTACCCTGCTCCAATGTCTGATAAGGATTATCTGGCTCGAAATAAGGTATTTAATCCGATAAAAGTAAAATCCAGGTTTACGTAATTAAGGGTCGGCAACCTTAGTTGGGTATGGTAAGATAATGACAAAGGTATCAAGTTTGGATACACGATATTCAGGATTTGTGAATTAGCAATTTTATGGATTTAAGCCGGACTTTCGCTGAATTACATGCCACGAGCCGAAGGCTATTCTAGAGCAGGTCCTAATTCCAAGTCAAGTGTCAATCAATGTGTTTCTAGTCAGACATTGCTAAATAAGTTTTATCAAAAATTTAAAAAACTAAATAAAAATACATTGATATTTATATCACACTGTACACTTTCATATCTAACACTCAACAAGTGAAGAACCCAAAAGGCGCAAAATAAGCGTACTCCAGAAAGTTGAAAATAAAATAAAAAATCCCTCTGACAGCGTACACTTCGCGTCGTAAAAAGGTGCTGAAGCGAGAGGCACTCCCTCGGCCGCGGATTTAAATTTCAGAAATAATGCACAAAGCCGCGCTTCGCCGCGGCAACACCTACAGCTGCTCGCCTGTGCTTTCTCGCTCCCGCGGTCGCCGCGACGCCCGGGAAAATTTGAGGGGTGCGCGTAAAAAGCGCGCTACCCTCGGCATTCGTCTCACGTGCGCCGGTAAGCTCGCGAGAAATAATGCAGGCTACGGCGCGAAGCCGGGCCGCCGCCAGCGGCGTTTCGAGGAATTTAATTAAAGTGCGCGTCGCGAGAATTCGCCTCCGCCCCCCCCATCGATTCGAGGAGGTCGGGCATCCGGCTGCCCTACGCCGCGTGGCATATTAAAAACCGACGGGTTTGCCACTTGGACGCCCGGGGCGCGCGCCCCCGAGTGATCCTGGCGTAATCGGCTCTAATTAGTCGCGCCGAGGAGGGGCGGACAGTCGGCTCGGTTGGGCTCGGGATCTCGTGCAACATTGTCTAGGGGTATGTGCATCTCGTTTTTTGGTTTAAAGGACGGCTAGCTTTTAAAAAGCAGCGATTATTTTTATTTTTAAGATAATGTGATGATGGGTGTGTCTCGTAGGAAAAAGAGCTTGCAGAATTTTCTATCGGGCATTTCTGCAGACTTTATTCCTACGAGTGCATTGTCATTTAGGTTAATGAAATGATTACAGCAAAAACTTTTTGAATAAATAATAGAGCAAGTTTTCTATGTCAGATGATTTATATACTTACTTATAATTTTAATTCCTACACTGTAAAAAACAAATAATGTAAATATAATGGAAGCAAAATTTAAGCATGTAACTGAAAATTAATGCTTTACATTAAATTTAAAACTTTTACTTGGGCTTGGTATATTTGACACAATTAGGATAGTACAAGTTCCTTAAATTTTGTTAACAAACATGCTTAAATTTGGTTTCCATTACAGAACATTAAATTTAATGCACTTTTTTTTACAGTGTAGTTACTACTGTAGTTTCGTATTTAAGAAATAATAAGCTCGCTATTCAGATGTCTAAGAGTTATAAGTATAAGTTAACAGATCTCACTTGACGAGCAGGTGTATCGCCTCCCATCTGTGTAAGAGTATTATTAATTTAATTTTCGACGTTGATATTAATTTACTTCAACGTGCACAACATAAAAAAAAAAGTAAATAGAGATCATAGTTATTATTGCTATTCTAAACTACTTCGTAAATGAATAATAATTCCGAAAACACGAAAACAACACGCTATATTAGATTCTTGTTTTATGTTAATTTTTGTTGTTGTTTATTTATTCGAGTTCAGCTACTCCGGTATTTTATGCAATTATTTGTAGTCCATTTTACATATTACACTCTGAATAATTCATTAGGAAATACAATTCTAGCAGTTATTGCTGATTATTCCGCTTAACATACTTGTTTTAATATCAAAGATCATTTTCTGTAATCGATAGAACGCACATTATTTAAGAATTAATGAATTTGTGAATGAGAATTATTAATTTACAGTCGTTCATCCCTGAAATTATTCAATTTACCCAGTTTATCCAGTCTCCATCTAAAACGTAAAGATTCGAATTAAATTCGTTGTAAACTACCTTAGGGGATCTAGGGTAAATTCGTCAGTGCACCGGATTCAGCGCGGCGACATTTCGCTCCAGTTAGCCTCCTTCAATCACCGGCGCAAGATGAATTATCATCCCTCATTCTCGCCTCCACTGAATCCATCTTAATCAACAAGTGTCCTTCTCTCAATGGCACCCCACTCTGTCAAGCGCAAAAAGAAAAAAACGGATCTACTCGCCCGTCTACGGCTCTCCTCTCGATTCATTAAATCCAAAGAACACAGTGGCGTTTAAACCTCCCCATTTCGAATAAAAACGAACGTGAAATGGCGCACGCAGTAAAAGCGACGGGCGATAAAGTGCCCGGCGTCACTGCAGGTGCGCCGGATTATTTCGCGCGTCGGCCAAGTTCCCACTCGCAAATCAGGCTATCCATAACTCGCAAAAATTGAGTGCGATAAGGAAGCGGGTGCGGGAGGGTGTGGAGGTCGAGCCCCGGCCCGGAGGCGTTATCTCGCGACGGAGCGGGGGCAGCCGCGCGCTCGGAATAATAATCGCGACCGACTCGGACCTGCCGTGCGCGGCGCGCTGCGGAGCGAGGGAGCCTCAATTAGAGTAACGAGTGCGTTTCAAACCAATTTCGCATTTATAATTGGCCGGTGTACTTCAGATCAGGCCTTGAGATTTCTCCTCTCTTTTTCGCGTGACAAGCGCGAGTTATTTTGATTTTCTGTTCTTTCAGCGGCTGAGATGATTAAAATATAGCTGTTGCACTTTTTTTTTGTAAAAATATCAATTTCATAATTTGTCGTTTTAAAGATTCTTGGTATTTAACCCATATTGTAATTTATTTATATAATTATTTATTATATTAATATAGGGGAAATATATTCATACCTTTATTAAGTCTAATTTATTGATTTAGATTGTCATTAGATAGACAGATCAGATCTGTCATTAGACAGACTTAGATTAGATCTGAGTTATTAGATTGTCTCAGTAAATTAACTAATTGTCTCAGAAAGGCAAACAAATTTTTATTAAAATACAAACTATTATACTGCGAGTGCATATTCTTTGCAAAATAAACATTTTATCTTACAGGCGTTAATACTGGCAGTTCCTTTAAAAATTGATTCATTTTTAAGAGAAATGTTTTTTCAACATATGTCAAGACCGTACTACGCTCCATCTTACCCATTAAACGAATCCATAAGACTTTTATGTTGAAATAAAAAAAAAAGGATTTACGATAAAAGAACGAGTATAATACTCGCATTAATTCGTAAAAAAATCCAAGTACCCTCCAACATTGCATAAAAATCCAGTTTCCTCCGCGCAGAGCTCCGGCCGGTGAACAAGGCAGAGAGTAAAAAAGAAATCGGAGTGAAAAATTAGAGGTGAGCCGGAGGGATCGACGGGGCTCGATCGTACCCGCGCCGATAAGCCGCTATCGAGGGCATAAAGGCGCCCCTCGTGAATTCCTCTGTGGTAACCGGATACTCCTCTCTCCCCTTCCTCGAGCGATCGACCCACTTGACGAGGCAGATAGAGGCTAACGCGGAATTCCTCTTGGATGATTTCGCAGGTGATGGGCAAGTGGTACGTGGTGGAGGTGATCGGGCACAGGAGCGAGGTGGCGGGCCAGGGGGCCGCGACGACGTCGAACGGCGAGCTGTACGCGCAGCGGGTGATAATCGATGCCTGCCCCACCGTCGAGCTGAGGTCGCTCGCGGAAACCCGCGCTAAGGGCCCGCCGCGCATCAGCATGGTCTGGAAGGAGAACGCCGGCGACCTCGAGTACACCTTCTGGGTGTCCAGCAATCGCGGCCCCGGCGTCTGGAACGCCGACATCGCTCAGAACGGTGAGTGCGACATTTTTTTTTCTACCTTAAATTGTCGAACAAGTATACATAGGGAAACTGCTTGCATTTGAGAAAAAAATATTAGTCGTTTCAACTAAATATTAATCAGTGATAACTGAATAATCTTTTTGAATCGATTAAAAGTTCATCTGAAATCCATTGAAAATATTTTAGTTTCAAGAAAATGTTTAGTTGATAAACGAATATTTAATTGATTCAAAGAATAATCAAATAGCTTACTCAGTAAATGACGTCAATCATTCAAACTTATTACAAAGGATAAATAGTCTCTTAAACAATTATGATACTAAACTAACACTAGTATATTTTCGCTATTTTATATAAGATAAAATTTATTATTTAATATTAAGTTTAAGTAATATATAAGTAGCTTAGTCTTTTTTCTAATCTGTTTCCTTTATAATTATTTTATTTTCGTTTAACTTAAGCAATATAATCAACTATAATAAGCTAAAAAAGAAATGAATTATAACAAAATTTAACTAAAACTTTAACACATATTCTTTTTCAATAACTTAACAAATTAAATTTGAACTTACTAGCAAAATATAAATAAACAAAATATAAGTAAATATAAAATTAGAAAACTACACTAGA
>JAXIUT010009253.1:0-25581 GCA_035586675.1 Eurytoma californica
TATACTATAAATATATAATATAAATATAATTTTTAATCTGAAACTCTTTTTTTCTCAGATAAATAACTAAGAAAATCGGTTATATGTCCCATAGTCCCTTAAAAAATCATAGATTCCACACAGGCAAACTGCCCCACGTTTAGGGGTGTCGTACCCGTAATTTTTTCAGGAAAAGTCTATCCGTGTAGGAAGAAGAAACATATCGCTGATTCACAAAATTCCCCCGAAAATTAGGTTGAAGTCTTTAGCATACATTAAACCATCCTCGACTACACTTTCAGGCCACATTCGCAAAAACTTGTCTTTGAAAAGCACACGTGACTGAATACTCTACAAACTGCAGATTAGAAACCGCCTAAGCGTCTGAAAGAACAAAAAAGCATACCTTTTCTTGTAGCAGCTGCACTCGAAGCCCCCAAAAGTCCCGCTCGTCATTGCGGAATCATCACGTCGATTTTCTCGCTCGACTCCCGTCCCGCCGACCGTAGAATTTTTGCTCTGAACGTCCAGCTGCTTTTGCGCGAAGTGCCCCACTGCACGGGACTGAAACGCCGGTATCAGTCTGGAAGCAGGCGACAGCCAGGAACGCGGAGAGGATTACGAGCGGCTGCGACCTCGCGGCGCTTATCTCGGAAGGACGCGGGCGATTGGCTTATCTCGCGGCGTCTTCCGAGCCTGCGGATCCGCGACCGATAGCGCGCACCTTTCTGGTGCTGCCGGCGACGAGTCCGGCAGTGGGTCAAGGTATATGGGTCACGACACCCTCATGCGGGCTGCTCTCTTGTGCTTTATTGTCTTGCGACTGCGTCGCTGCTGCCCCCGATGACTCGGCTCTTATCGGCTAAAACGAAGAGCCTTGCCATAATTTTTATTCGCCCGCCGCGCTCTTTGTCCGACGCCCGCCGCCCTAAACCATCGCCGTTCCTCAGTGACCTCTTGTGGAGAATTCATTTAGGAGAAATTAATGACCGAGCTGCCGTCGGCTGGGGTTGCGAATATGAACGTGAAAAGTGTATTGGCCGCTTGTTAAGCCGCTCATTAGTTCAGTTGTAAAAAAAAAAATATAAAACTAACTAAATGTTTATTTATGATCCAACATTTTTTTCTATGCGCTTTCTCGTTGCATAATTTCATTCAGAAAGAACGACAGTTTGCAATGTTACGAGCTAGTAATGGTTATTATTGAAAATATAAAAAAATGTTTCGTTTCTAATAATTTTGATATTTTTTTCTTAAAAATAATTTCGTGAACAATAGTCTTCAGTCGTAATGATTATTGCAAATAGAAAATTTCCCATATACTTCCATCACGCAACTAGGAAAATTTATCCCACGTCTTAAGCGGCTTAAAATTGTACTTGAACAGTATCAGTTATTATCTCATCATTGCCATTGAATTACGCATGAATTCACGGCACATTAGATTTGATGCTCCACTGTTGGTTTATCTCGAGAAAGTTTAATCATAAAAAGATGACTAATGACAAAAGTACATAAAATTTTACTTGCGGTAACACCTTTAACCTTTTTCTTTTTAAAGATATGGAAATTATGAATTTAGAATTTAGAAAAAATGAGTCTTTTTTTCTTAATCATGTATTTTTGAACTGTATTGTTATTGTTAACTTTAAATAATTATTTTTAATCTAGCATTTTTCTATACTACGTAACTATCCTGCAAATGAAAATTTATTTGTCGTTCCATTAGTTTATCATGCTATTTTTATTCAAATTCTTCTCTTACTTTGAGACATTTATGGAATTCCCAAAACATATTTGAATTTGAAATACAAGTATTTTATAAAAATAGGCTACTTTATTTGAAGCATTCCAATTTAGGAACGCACATTTTTGAATTCGTGGCGCCAAAATTCAAAAAATTTTGTTCTTTTGGACAAACAAATTCCTTTAGGCTTTATTATATAAATTGAAATATTAAATTTAAAGATTAATGAAATAAAAATTATATTTTCTAATTAATAGGGTATGAAGATTTTATTAAATAGATTTCTTTAAAAAAATGAATCCCGTTCTGATTTATTTTAAAAATATTGAGCGCGCGCGATAATCTTGCTAGGTATTGTGATATATTATAAATTATCTAAGCATTGAAAACTTCGAAAAATAATGATGCTTTAATGATTTACGTTTTGTATGTAAGATATACATAAAGTCGCGCGCTTGTATCCTAGTAAATAAAGAATTGCTAAAGAATTTATTAATTACACGTGCTTATTAAATGTGAAATTTTCCTGTTTTTATTGATCAATAGAATTTTTATTAAATTAATTGTTCATTTTTCTGATATACATTTGTTACCCTTTCAATTCAATTTAATAGATGACGGAAATAAAAACAAAAGACAGCTCCTATATGTTCTTTTTCATAGATAAATAGACATAATAATTGAATTGCTCACGTCAATCTTCTTCTAAGAAAAAAATATGCGTATAAATAAACTTTGCAATAGACTCGTTACTTTAGGTAAACATTTGCAATAAAATAATTTAATTTTTTGTACGTCTTAATTCAAAAAAATGAGTCTTGCGCTTGAATGAAAACTCTTTCACCGCATCTGAATGTAATCTCCAAAGCACTTGTTACTTCAGGTAAACACTTCGTTAAAATAATTATTATTTGCACATTCACAATATAATACAATTTTTATACCCATTGGTCCGTTAAATTTCTTTTGTGTATCTCTTCATTTAAACTGGATCAACAAAATATTTTCACACATTGAAAGCGGAAATGATCTCATCATGCTTAGAAATAGGTTAGAAATAACATATCATATTTAGACAATTTATAACTCTTGCTCAATAAATTAGCACTAAAAAATTGCATTATTCTATATTAAATTATCACATTTTTAAATCGATGTAAATATTTTTGTTATTTGTATTTGATTTGTCAAAGACGCATTTTTTAATCGAAACTCTTTTACTTTACTACTAGGTACTAGGTAATTAGTGATTCAAGGCTCAGGTCGAGTCGTAATTCTTACACTTTATGCGCAGTGTAATTATCTTAACTCAGAGAGAAAAATCTATATCTATTTCATTTTTCCATCTGCCCGCATATTCCACGTCCAATTCGAAGAAGCTGCGTAAAAAGGCCGGCTTCTTGCCGTAAAACAAGGGCGCCCCATTACATTGACCCGGTTATACCTTTGAAATCGCCTTAAAAATCCAAGTTTGGAAAATTTTCAGTAAACCTTCATTAGGTACCCCGTCCTCAACGTAATATCGATTATTTTACTAAAATCTATTTATTTTCTAAATGCAGTCAATAAATTTGTTAAAATGTTCGCCTGCGTAGTTTCAAACTTTCAACCGATTCTGCATTAATGCAAGTGTTAAAAATAACAAAATTAAAGGATGGAAAATTGGTTGAATTCTTTCTTTTCTTTTTTTTTATTTTTTTATTTTAGTTTACATAACGCTATTTTCAAAGTTTTCTAAAATAGCCTTGTCCAATATAGTGAACAAAAAGCTGAGCGCAGAATCACTTATCAGCGATTGACATGCATTGTAAACATAAATCGCTACTACAAGATCACCTAGTTTCTTTCTTTTTATGAAAGAGCGACGTTACATAAAGGTGCATGTACTGTTGCTAAAATAATTTTAATATTTACACGCAGGATATCCAAAACGATAACGCTGGGAGAAACGTTCGTTATGTTATCACAGTTTCACACATTTTTTGGTTCGCGTACATTGCTGACAGTCGTAAAATGCAAAATTGACATTGCATTACTTAATAATTTTAATGTCGTTGCATTTTATGTCGGTGATCCAGTACAAAAAATTAGTCGCGTCCTACATTAAATTGATAATGTGACACGAAAAATGAATTTTTTATTGTAATTTTTTATCCTACTGCACGTGAAAATTGTACAATTTATTTTGTAAATAAAAACTGTTCAGCATTTTGTTCGGCATAGAAAATCTTTAATCTAATATCTTCTTAGCTTCCTATGAGAAAAACTATTGCTTACATAGTTTTCTTTAAAAATCGGACCCTATTAAGCATAACAAGATAAAATAAAAGCAATTATTCTTTAATTTAAATCGGAAATTCTATAATCTACTTTTAGAGCTAAAGATACATCAGTAAAATAAATAAGTATATATAGTATATAATTAAGTATATAAAAGAATAACAATGTTTGATTCTTTTTCATAAGGATAATGACTTGTATCTATTTTTAAGAAAGTCGCATTTTAATTACTTGTTAACATGCAGTGAATAATTAATTTATAAGTTAACCAGAATAGTTATTTACTCCCACAAGGCAGTAAGCCTATAAGCCACTTCCAAACCTGGACCTTAAAATTGTTATAGCCTGATAGCCGAAAAATCACATCAAAGTTGTGATTTTGAAATTAGAGCGCTATAATATTATTTTATGGTAATTGGCCAATTTATGGTATTAATACACATCTTCAACTTTATCGAATCTGAATTTTTTTTAAATTGGACGCGTTTCGACCGGCCTGCAGAGAAGTCATAAACTTAATCTAAGTAATATTCGAACGCAAAGCTAAACTTCAAAATAACTATGATGTTCACGCGCAAACGAATAAGCAGATTCATTGATTCGAAAATTCAATGAATATTTCTTCATTAATTAATGAAAAATATAATGGCTAATTAACGTTATACACCCGGACGAATAATTGCTGAAGCCAATGTAAAAATTTCCCGAGGAGCATTGAACAAAAGGAATTCTGGAAAGTATGACGGCGACAAATGCGCAAATTCGCGGAGACAAAGGTCTCGCGCATGAGACGCAGGCGTGGGGATGGTGCCGAGCGCTCACACGATTATGTCAAATAAACACGATCGAGGGTGTTGCACGCGCGTTACCCGATCAATTGCGTCATCCAGTACACCGGCCTGCGACGTCGGCGGCGGCGGCGGCGGCGGCTCAAAAAAGGTCGCGCCTCTGCCAATGCAGACGCACCGGCCAAGGTGAGTCGACCCCCACCTGCCCGCGCACCGCACCGCGTTATTAGTTATAATATACTATAAAACCGGCAAAACGCCAGGGAATCGTCACTTTTCGCCCAACTCACCCAAGTCCAGGTAGACTTGGGGACCGGAGCACGGGACGAGCGGAGGTCCAGGCCCCAGCGCTAAAAGATTGCAGAGCTACCCTCCCATCTTTGGTACTCGCCTGACTTGTCAGTGTCAATTTTCTAGGCATCGCCATGGTTACAGCTTCATTTTCGCCGCTAAGCCTCGCGGCCGCTCTGCTCTGCGTCTTCGCGATCCCCTGCGAGGCGCGGGTCCTGACGAAAACGGTAAGTGGCCCTTTTGTCACTATATTGCGTTAATTTTATTTTCTGTACTTTACAAATCGCAGGAAGAACACTTTCTTTTCGCATTCACTTTTGACTAAATTTGTGTAAATTGAATTGCGCAATTTATACATTTTTCGTCAATAATAAAGTTCAGTTTGGGAGTAAATTGAACAATGATATTTACTCCCCTTTTCTTAAATAATATTTCTTTTTAATATTCGTTAAATTAAAATATTCTTTTATTCTGAATATGATGTTACTTAATTGTGATTGAAACACATGTAAGCGCGATGTAATTTTTATGCGCATAATTGATGTATATAAGCAGCATGATTGTGCGACACAGTTTTTGCACCGCGGTTGAAAGCTCGCGATAGCGAACGACAGAGCAACAATGATGTGGTCTTCATTTTTATAAAAAGATATAAATTAAATACTTTCAACTTCAGATTCTAGGAAGTGGTGGTTCTGGACTACCTCATGCCAATTACTCGGGTGACTACTTCAATCAGTACAACCCCGGAGGTGGTCTGAAAATATGCGACAATTGCGGTAACTATAAATACATCGGATGAAAGCAGGCTGATGGCATAAGTATCAATTTCCAAATAAGCGAGACCTCTCAAAAAATGACAATTTTTTTACTTGGATCTCGTTTCAAGAAATTATTGTTTCAAAAAACTTGTTTATAAGTCTACTGAAATTAAGAAAATATGTTTTCATTACAAGAAAACAATTCTTTTAGTGCTTTATTTTAATCAATGAATTTCTTGAAATTTGTCTTTTTTTTAATGTAACCACCCTTAATTAACCCTAAATAGCTTACCGAATAAAACGGTATTCTATTTTATTGCCCCATAATTTTGCACTCGTTAACTTAAACGTTACTCACTTTTTAAATTCCAATTAATTTGAAAAAAATTTAACTGATAAAAGGACTTGTCACGTGGGTTTGGTACTCGTACTTTCGGTGATTGCCATTACTTTCGCAGCCCGTTAATTGGAATTATTGTGCTTTCTTGCAGTTTGCGGTGTCGCACGACAAAGTAGAATCGTAAACGGCGACATCACGACCCCGCAGGAGTTCCCCTGGATAGTCCGGATAATGCACCAAGACATGCACCACTGCGGCGGTAGCATGATTACGCGCAGACACATCCTCACCGCTGGTCACTGCATAGACGAGTAATTATCCGTTAACTGTTTCTCGAGCGTAGAATGATGTTGAATTGAAATGAAGATTTCTTAAGAATAAGGGCTTTCATTTCTTGTAAAAGTACTAAAGAATTTAGTTAGCACTAATTCGTTCGGTTTCAAATATGACACGTGAAATCTCTCAAAATGTGACAGAGTGAATAGAACTTTGACAGGCTCAGTTTTATTCTAGAAAAAAAAAGTGATTTTTCATTCGAATAGAGTCATTATGAGGGATGTGAAATGAAATTTCTTATTTTCCGGGACACTGTGGAAAAGTTGTTATTCCTACACAGGACTTGAATCGAGAAGTGTAATATTTTTAGTTCATTGATTCTTGACTTTACTGTTCAACGCAAAACAAAATTGGCTGCAGCGCCGGAATAAAAACTGATCGATCACTTCATAGGTTCGATCCGAGGTACTTCACTCTTCATTTCGCGGACAACTCGTACCACCGCATTAAGAAGATTACCATGCACAAGGATTACGAAAGGCTAAAGTACAACAACGACATCGCCGTAATCGAACTGGAGACGCCGGTGAACTTGGACGGAGACGTCAGGACCATCTGCCTGCCGGATGGGGGTGAGTATAGTCGTCCCGTCGCCTTGGCGCTCCCGAGCGATCGCTTGTTAAATAACGCTAACGGCTTGACAGATATATCCGATTACACCGGAGCCTTGGCTACGACGATCGGCTGGGGCAGGATCGTCGAGGGCGGCCCCCTCAGCGAGGAGCTTAGGAAGGTCTCGGTGCCGGTCATGTCCGAGGAGAAGTGCAGCCAGTCCAAATACGCGTACAACCGCTTGACTGATAACATGTTCTGCGCCGGTTATCTCGAGGGCGATCGCGACTCCTGCAACGTAAGTTTACGATATCTCTTTTTTTCTGTCTTTACAGTGAAAGCTGCGGAAAGTTTAATTTTGCATTCTAAGTAAAACTTTGTTTTTTCTTAAATACAAGAAAGGATGAATAAAAGATAAAATATATTATTTCCCCTTTTTTTACATTGATTAGGGTGACAGCGGAGGCCCACTCCAGGTTCGCGGTAGTAAAGGTGCCATGGAAGTTTTAGGTAAGTGAATCGCATTCGATTTTAATGGTCGGCAGAGAAAAATTACTGATAAATGTTTTCATTAAAACCTGGTACATTTTTTCAAATGTACTTTCTTAATCATTATTAATCATCACGAATTGAATTCAAATAGTTTACGAGAAAGATTTTGTTAAGTACCATTCAGTTCAACTTTCAACGGTTAAGTAAATTAATTATTTAAACATGACTGTTTTTTGTTTAAAGGTATCGTCTCCTTTGGACGTGGCTGCGCCAGACCAAGCTTCCCCGGTGTATACACCAAAGTTACGAACTACATTGAAAACGGTTGGATCGCCAACCGCCTCAACGGCGAATGCGTCTGCCCGCAAGCGAATTCTGCTTTTTGAGAAAATCAAGAGAAAAGAAAAGTACAAAATAAGTAAAAAAAATGAAGCACCAAATATCATACAGGCCAAAGACTACCTGGTGGATCTCTGGATGACTTTTTTTTATAAAATAGTCAAAACAAAAAACACTACGTCCGTATCTCGACGTAACATAAAAAAAGTCATATCCATGCCATTACTATTGTTATTGTTATGTATCATACCTGCAACGACGAAAACCCAAGAAATTCTAGTCCAATGTAAATCGCAAAAGTTGACCTCCGTGAGGTCCTGTGATGTAGTTTAATGAAGTAAAACGTTTGAATAAAACGAGAATTATGCAATTGAAAAATTTCGAGCGATGATTAATCACCTTTTTCAAATCCCCTCCACCTCCTCCTCGGTCACCATCCTGTCGCACAATGGTCGCTTGTATAAGCGAAGCGCAACAATGGCCCTTGGAAAAAAGGAAACGGAGATCCCGGCGAGAGGAAAAAAACGAAGCGGAGGAGGAAGATTGAAAAAAAAGTTTATGTACATAAAAGGAGGAGCGCAGTTCCGAAAGCAGGCCGTGTATTGGAATCGTTTTGCTTTCAACGAGGCCGATGTAGGTTAGTGAAACCGGCGGGCCGACCGCGACGCCGGGCAATGCATGATTGTTGATGATTTTAAACGATTCGGCCGGAGGTGTGAATTGAAAGCGACATGAAAATTTCACTTGAATTTATCCGCTCCGCCGGGCGCGCAGTCAACGCTAGGAGTTCCCGCTTGTTTCTTTTTTTTTTAAACTTCGCCTTGAAAACGAAACGGGGTCGAAAGTAATTCGTTATCGTATGTAATTAGCACATAATAAAAAACTTTCGATTTTATTACAGCGACGGATGAATATTCCAAGTGACTAATCTACATTGAGACACAGGAATTTACGGATAATAAAAAATTTCCTTGAAAACCATTAATATTGAACGAGCGGCGTAACGCAACTTCATTCGTATAGTAGAATAAATGCGTAAAATGATGGAATTCCAATAAAAACGTTTAAATTATATCCAAAATAAAAAATCATCTCTTCGTTTGCTGCGCGACACTGAGTGCACTTGCACTACTGCACCATCGTAAAAGCGAATTACCCCTCGCAGTGGAGAACCGCGCATTAAAATCGCTTGGAATACACACCCTACTGTAAAACTTAAAAGCTCGCAGTTTTTACAATCCCATAAAAAAGTTCACGCTCCTAATAAACTGACAAAAAATAATAATCACCGTGCCATTGTACGAGTTGCTCGTGCAAAGGAGGTCACGACAATCCGTAAAGTTTGTAAAAAAAAGGCGCTCCATAAATTACTGGGTTAACGGTGAGATAAAGAAAGATAAGATTTCAAGGTGAGCCGACCTTGAATTTCCGAAGCAGCCTCGACGATCTTGAAAAATTTCTCGCGATTCGAACAAAAGTCCCCATCCGCTGTGTATCCGTATACTTTTGCTTTCAAGTTCGCCTTGGGAAAATCCCTCACCTTTCACCTTTGCGCTACGCCTTCCCTCCGTCGCTTTTCCGCTCGCCTCTTTTTCCGAGCGGCCGGCTCAGGCGCACAAAAAAAAATGAAGCAATAAGCGCAAGTTTCACCGGCACCTAGCCACGAAGAAAGTGCGGCGCGCGCGCAGTGAAAGCGAGATCGGCGCGGGCTCGGCCGGTGCGTACTCTCGGTCGGGCGATCTTTTACTCGCGGGGATTTGACGCGAGATGACGGCGATGCCCGCCGCCGCCCGCTGAATCCTCCGACGGCTCAGTATCTCGGGACGCGCCCGACTCGCCTCGTTCGTAAAGCGTCGCGGTGACCGCGTGCAGGCAGCGCCGACATGTCGCGCGGTGCCGGTCTGGCCGCCCTGCTGCTGCTGCTGCTGCTGACGGGATACCAGCTGGGGACGACGGCCAAGCCGGCCGACGAATTCGTAAGTGTGCACCCGTGCCATTTTTCTCTCTCGCTTTTCCGATCATTTTCTAACGCGCGCCGTTGGAATCCCTAATCGAGACGACTACTCGCCTTTCGCGAGCCGAGTCTTCTTCTTGCCCGGGGGTTTTCATTAGAGGAGGCATCGGAGCCCCCGGCTTCTTTTCTTTCGATCCTTTTCGTTTAACTTTTTCTTTCCTCTGGAGGGATAATGCTGCGATTTTCGAATTCACAAAAGGCTCTGGCAAGCTTCTCTCGAATGCTTTGTTGTTCGTTTCTTTGGAGCTAGTGTTTCATTTGGTTCGATGGCAGCGTATTCTTTGGTTTACTAAATGGAAAAAAAATATTGTATAACTTATGACTGCAGAAAATGAAATGCATTTTTTATCACATTACTTTCAAAGTTGAATCAATGAAAACCTGCTGTAAGTAATCAGTGATCATTTTTGGCATTTATTGGAATTTCATTAATTTTTGCGGCTTTTGACCGACTCCACTTTAGTTAAAAGAATAATATCGATTTATCACAGCAATTGACTGAAGGAGATTTCTGAATATTTTCCTAACAGAAGCTTCAAGTGGACATTTTACTACCAATAAACAAATTTTCCAAGAAAATATTGATAGATAATAATGAAATACATTACGCAACAGAAGAAAAAAAGGACTTGCACTAAAATCCTGTTTTTGCGAAAATGAAGAGTATTGTACTATTTCTTAAAATTAAATTGTAATCAATAATTTATTAATTTATTTCTATTGTTTTAATTTTAGTATTTTTATTCAATTTTTTATCATTTGACCTCAATATTAAAGTTTATGGGAATTAAGAAACATTATACAGAGTAGTAGGTATTACAGAGAATGAGATACAACTTTTATCCAGCTTTTCAAGTCAATAAAGTGGTATTCACAGATCAGTCGCGAATAAAAGGAATGTTAAAACCTTCTATACTAACAGTAAATAAACGCTTTCACGAATCATTTCTCTTCTTTTCTAATCTTACAAGCTAGCTAACTTTTCGATTAAGCAAAAGTTACTTAAGCCCTAAATACCCGTCAAATCGAACATTCGCTTCTGTTGGTGTCAAAGTTTTCCAATAAAAGTCCAATCCCCGCGTCTACTGGTACGCAATCGTGAAAATGATCCGCGTGATAGTAAGGATGGGTGCGCGATCCTCGCCGATGCCGGCCGGCCAAAAGCCAAAATCTCCATGAATTAGCGCGGAAGGAGGCGCGCGACAGGCCTTGACCCATTATTCCGCGAGGTTCGCGGTCACTTTCACCGCTTCCGCCTGTCGCGAGGCGCGCGTGACCAGCGAGCCTCGCCGCGAACGAGCGAAGGCTTATTTACACCTTACTGTACGGAATTTTTTCTCTCAGGCTGCGAGCAATCGCACCGGGCGCATCTTCTTCGACGAGATCTTCGGCATCGACGTCAGCTTCGGGACCAGCGGCCTCGGCACCGGCGACGGCGCCTCGGGCACAGGCGGCGGCGACGACGAGAAAATACGAAACTGCACGTGCGGTGAGTTCACGGGCCTGGCGCCATGCGGCCTGCATGCTAATGTCGCTTGCGCGCTTCATTTCTCTTTTGATGGAATTCATTCTTTCTTTTTTTTTTTTTGTTGATTCATTTTTTTCACTTATGGATCAGTTTATTTACTGCCGACATTAATCTGCGATGAGTTGATGAATTGTAAGATGAGCAAGTTTATTTAACTGACAACATAACAACGACTTTTAATTCAATTTTAAGTCTTTTCTTTTTTTTCAAATAATTATTGGAACTGATTGTAAGGCTAATTCAGTAAACTGATGCTAGTTTGTATTGGCAATGAAAAAAATTAATAAACTATGGAGATTTGGAGCAAAACTATTTTTCATTATAATTTACGAAATTTAATCCGTTCAATAAAACATCCTTTATAATTTCCACAAAATCCGAGATTCAGAGTTCTGATTACACTATGCTACTTTATACATTATCAAGTTTTGTATTCCGTCAGAAATTATACTTTGTAAATGTTACAATTTCATAAAACTTTAAAGACTCGAAATCTGAAGAAGAACTTTGTTAATTTTACTTGAAAATAATTAGAAATTCCGAGAACAGAAAATTGGAAATTTATTGAAAGAAATGTTAGAAAATTCTCAGTGTACATTGCAAAGCGGCCGGAAACATTCTTAGAGAATAATTAAAAAAGTTTTAAATAATCCATCAAAAAGAGCGAGCCTTTATAGCCTTTATACAGTTTTTCAATTTCTCAAGATTTATGCCGGCAAACTTGCAAACTAACAAAGAGCTTTTATTAATTTTTAAAGAATGCGGCTTATCAAACCAGGAGAACAGGATAGTCGGAGGTAGGCCGACGGAGCCGAATAAGTATCCTTGGCTGGCTCGCCTCGTCTACGACGGCAAGTTCCATTGCGGAGCGAGTCTTCTCACCAATGATTACGTCGTAACTGCGGCCCACTGCATCAGGAAGTACGCCATTCTTCTCTCATCGCTTTGCACTCGCAATGAAGCTTATAACTTACTTATCGTGTAAAAAAGCGATAACTGCATTGTTAATTATGCGTTTAATCGTAACAATTTCATTATTCAATCACTATTTCAGATCGTGAAGTTAATATTCACAGATTGCAAAAGCAATATAATGCAAGCTATTTATTGATGTACCGCCTATGAAGTTGATAATTTGAAGAAAAATATTAGCGTATTTTGGCACATTATAACAATTAGTAAATTTTACTACCCAGTACGGTAAATTTTACAAGAAACTATTCAATTTCCGAAAATACAGGCAGTTTTATGCGAAGATTAAAATAAACATTAGAGGACAAAGCCCTTTGCTTAGATCGCGTATTTGAATAAAGCTTTGAGCAAGATTTTTTATGCCAAAATATGACGAAAGTCAAATTAAGATCTAAATATGAGTTTCGAAAGTAACATGGTTATTATATGATATGTTATTATATCCCTGTTAGAAATGCCGACATTTTTAATAGCCAACAACCTAGACTACGACTAGCAATAATGTGTTATGTGTAATTCGTGATCTGCTAACTAAAAGTGAACATTTAGTTGTAAGTCTGAAGGAAGTAAATTAAGTATTTAAATTTTTTTAAATAGCTACAAAATTATCACGCAATGGACATTATTAATAGATATTATCGTCAATAAGTTTTCTTATACATTAAAAATGTTCAATAAAAGTTTGAAGTCTTTATATTATGATAGAAATGCAGTGACTAAAACTAGTCAGTACCTGGTCAGTGACTATTAACACTGGTCATTTTGTGCTCATAAACTATTTGAAATCTCTAGCAGGGATAGTCTTCTCAAATTATCGGTCTTTTCTTCTGTCCTTTCTTTTTTTTGTACTCCCTAGGTTTTATGGAAGCAGAGTTATCGTCAAATAACTAAATATGAGTGTCAGGGTTCTCCTTTGTCGAGCCTAATAACGGTGCACAAAGTTTTATTAAAATCCTCATAACTATCCCCTTAGCCTCTCCCTATTAAACTATTTATCCAATCTCATTGTCAGAAAATAAAGCAGACGATTTAAATACTGTGCAGATTGAAACGATCGAAAATCCGCGTAGTCCTGGGCGACCACGACCAATTCGTGACGACTGACAGTAAGGCGGTGATGCGAGCGGTGGGCGCGGTGATCCGTCACCGGAACTTCGACACCGAGTCCTACAACCACGACATCGCCCTGCTGAAGCTGCGCCGACCCGTGACCTTCTCCAAGACCGTCAGACCCGTCTGCCTCCCTCGAACAGGTACGTATGAAATATGAAAGGCGATAGATCCGCAAGGGGGCCCTTCCGTATATTCCCTCTCCCCGCGGCAGTTAAATTTATTTTGATGGCCCCCAGGTAGCGATCCCGCGGGTAAGCTCGGGACGGTGGTGGGCTGGGGGCGGACGAAGGAGGGCGGCATGCTGGCCGGGGTCGTGCAGGAGGTCTCGGTGCCGGTCCTCAGCCTGGATCAGTGCCGGCGGATGAAGTATCGCGCTAACCGCATTACCGAGAATATGATGTGCGCGGGTAACGGCAGCCAGGACTCCTGCCAAGGGGACAGCGGGGGACCCTTGCTGGTCGACGACAATGGCAGGCTGGAGATCGCAGGTACGCAAGAAATTTACTTCTTTACTTCTTTCTTCCCTGAGAAATCCAAAAAATTTCGGAGGAAATTCCGGAAAAAAAATATAGTATAGTTAAAATTTATTGACGATTCAACTTTACTATAATTTCTTTTTAAAAAAAAGTTAAGTCAATTTCTTTAAAAACAAAAGGATTTTAGAAATGGAACAAAGCGATGCAAAATTGATTAACATTTTTTTATTTGACATTAACTGAAGATTATGCGTGACGAGGAAAAAATAAATTTTTTAAAGGACTAATGATTCACAGAGAAATCGAACTGAAATCAGTTTATGGTGAACTACCAGTGAAATTTCAATTAAATTTTTTTTTTAGGATTAAATTATTTTTATTTAAGTTTATTTCAATTTTTAGGAATTGTTTCTTGGGGTGTTGGCTGCGGTCGACAAGGCTACCCTGGCGTCTACACAAGAGTCACCCGCTACCTGAACTGGATCCGTCTAAACATGAAAGACAGCTGTATATGTAGTTAATGAATGAACAAAGCGAAAAGTCGACGACTGACATTTTAATTGTGTGATATTACAGAGTCATCTGGGGCAAGTGTAAAATTCTTCGAAATTATAATGATGTTTGATCATTTTATTATAGATATGTAAAGTTAATTTTCGTTCGGATATTCAACAATCTTATTGACAGATATGAAGCCTTTTGTCTTTTCATTTGCAAAGCTTTGTTGAAATTTCGAAAAGAGGCACTTTTGGCCCCACATGACTCTACTAATTTAATTTGATGTAAATATGAGGAATTATCGTAATAACTAATTTTAGTTTTAATAGTTGTAAAGGTTAATTTATTAAGTTGCTACAAGATTACGTAAAATTAAAATGTTTGATATGTGTGATTAACTCAAATATTAGAAATCAAAATTTCAGAAAATTAAATAGAATAATTTATGAATTCTAATGATTATTTTTGACCCTCTTTAAGCTCAGATAACATAAAATAACATGGTCAATTTTGAAGAAATTTTTATTTAAGTTGAAGATAGGAAAATTTGCGGTTTATTATTGATTGTACACTAATTTCCAGTTGATCTTTTGAATAAATAGTTAAAAGCAGAATTTATAAAAGATAAAGAAAAATTATTTGAATAACAATTTTATTATAATAGAATAATGTACATGCATTATTACACAATTTCACAAAACATTATGATCTTTTTATTCATAATCTTAGACATAATAAAGACAAATGAAACAAAATATCTTATTTATTTGAATTTATTATACCTCCACTTCGGTAGCCATCCACTAAACATTTTCCTACTTCATAATACATTATTATGCAATTAAATTATAAAGTAAATTTTAACACATAAGTTAATGTGCAATGCATTAAAGTGATTGTGTAAAGCTAATAATAAAAAATTATATTATAAAATTTAAACAATTAATCTAAACTAATTAATGATCATCACATTCACCAGCTTCAATTATAATAATTATTTAACTATAACGAAAAAAGATTTTTTGAGTTCTGCGTTTAGTGCTGTGTAGTGCTACACCAGTCAATGTGTACACCACTCCCATCGTATTTTCACTTTCTATTAAGACCTCCCCTTACGAAAATAAACTACTGACAAAACTATTGGCAAAACTATTAGATAAGCAACTGTTGAACTACTGGTTAACTACTGATAGATCGCATAATTCCAATAGTAAATTGGCGACTACTGACTAACTACTGACTGGAAACTACAGGTAAACTGCTTGTAAACTATTTAGGAATTTTATGAAATGATGGCAGTAGTTGCCAATTTACTATTGGAATCAAGTAATTCATCAGAAGTTTTCAGTAGTTGGCAGTAGTTCTTACAATAGTTTTGTCCAGTAGTTTATTTTTGTAAGGGTCAAGAAGGATGTAAGAGACATCCAAAAATTTGTCTTAAAAAATTAATTAAAAAACCTTTAAATTTCGTCTGTAAATCATAGATGGAATAATTTAATTCATATAATATGCAGTATCTATAGCCATCGCCATTAGTCAAAACGTTAAAAAGTACATTTGAATATTTTGAATATCCGTAACGTTGCAAGTAAAGAAAATTTATTGCTGGATATTTTTTATCTGAATCTAATAGTATATTTTTTTATCTGAAAAAGTATGTACTTAACTTCGAAAATTAAAGCGTGTTATTTCACATTGTAATGACGGCCGAAGTCGCCGTATATATACGCCGTATATGGGAGCGTCCACAAAAAACCAGCCGAGAAAAAAGCCAGACATATAAATCGATACAAACTCTGCTTTTGTGGCCAAAAATTTTATTTGAATATTTACATCTTAATAATTAACTTATGCTTACAAACCCTTCATTTCTCCAACTTGAAATTCAGACAATTTGTAGTTTAAGATTTGCACTTAAAAATAAAAAAATTTATTTCGAAAAAAAAGATGCACTTTTTTAGAAAATTTACATTAAATATTCAAACAAAATTTTTATCCACAAAAACACAGTTTAGATTTTTTTCTCAGAAATGTAGTCGTCAATTATTGTGAGCTAGTTGAACAGAGCCTTTTATGCGAAAAATGCGCCGAGCGACTGCGGTGGCTGATTTTCTGTGGACGCTCCCATATGCGAAAACATAAAGATAAATTAGATAAAGATAAACAAATAATTAATCGTCACCTGGGCACCCTTAAATTTAAAATGTCGTGTTTTAAATGCCAATCTTTGATTCAAAATCCAAATCTTCCCGTCTTCGAAGGAAGCAATGAAGAATGATTTTGGGTTTACAATGTATGTACAATGTGCATAACAAATTTGTACGAATTAATTGATTTATGAAACAACAAGTACATCAAAAATATTTATTTTAATTTTAGTGTTGTTTATTTTTTTTTTTTTTTTCTTTAGCTTTGATTCTTATTTCACTGTTGATGGATGAATATGGGATATTAAAGATAATCTAAAACACCTCAAAACGCAATTTTAACAATTTTTTCGAGAAACTTCTTTTTAATGTTTCAATACTTCATTTAGGAAGAAGCGAAATTAATATTGTACTTATTGTAATAAAGCGCATGTGAAAGTCACAAACCAGTTTTTTAGTGGTAACGCTTTTATGAAGCACGAGCTTACCGACATATGAAGAATATAAAGTGAAACTCTACCCCTACGTGTATATTTTTTTTTAGCCGCGGCGGAGGCGAAGACGAACTCGGTCGTACGTTTTTGGAATAAGCAAGTGGTAACGGTTTATCGTCAAATTGTCGACAAATGGCAACGCCGTTTTCAGTTTAATTACCTTCCCAACGACCTTTCAGCGACGAAAAACAATGGGCACGCTGTCGGGGGCTTAATTTATTGTAATACATCATTTAAATGTATTTTGTGTTACTAATTAAAGAGCGCATAGCTTTCTTTTTAATAGTATGCAATATAAAAACTGTTTTCTGTGGGATGATGGATTGATGTTTTTAAGTGTACATGAATGTACAATAGAAATTAAATAGAATGTACGTAGAATAATCGTGAGTGGAAAGTATTGAATGAAACTCGTTTCGTTAAAAAAATTGGTACGTGAAAGCAAATTCTTTTTTAAAGCGGGATATAAATAATAATCTTAAATTGAAAACATTTTTATGGTTTTCCAGTGAAATCGCTAAGTTAATTCAAATTAAAACTTTAATTTTACTTGTTATTTATTTATATATAACAATGTTATAACATTTGTTATAGCGAATAAGCTATCTAGCCGATATCCGCTCGAAAGGCAGCATAGCCATACTCAAAGAAGAAAAAGAGTTTATAGCAATCGTACGAGTCATTTGTTCTAAATTAATCTCATCAGGGACAAACAGGATCAGGTGAATCACTCGCGCGCATTCAGGTAACTGGCTTCTCAAACCACCACTAACAGAAGCCGCGAAACACAAAACAACCAAATCAGCAACGATGCATCCCTATAAAACTGCAAGGAAAATGCTTTTGTTTAACTTTGTTAATTACAAAGTGAAAAGCAAGAATTTGTAAGTTTTGTGTTAATTATTTATTCTTAAAAGTTTTAATAAAGTTTTCTTAATATCTATTATTTTTTAGACTTTTAAAACTTATATTTTTAATAAACTTTTGAATAAACCTTCTTAGCAGCTATCATAAAACATTAAAAATAATAAAGTTTCAAAGTGAGGAGAAACTTTTGCGAAAAAAATGAAAAATTAATGAACTTTTCACAAGCCTTTCTCATAATAGCTGCAACGCTCCATCGTAAGACTTAGTAGATTTTTTTGAAGAAAAAAGGAACAATCGCAGAAGCATAAGAAAATTCCACTCGAGCAGTGTGACAAATTGGCTGTGAAATCCCCGCCAAGCGACAGTACGCGATCGGCCTGTTCGATCGGCCTCGTCCGTCGGCTGTACCGCGAAGCCGGGAGGAGCACTAGCCTCGAATATCCGTTACTACCGAGGCGTCGGCCAGTGGCGGGCCGTGATCCTGAACGTGACAGTGAACCCGAGGCGCACCGCGGGCACGGCGCGGGGATGTGCAGCGGACGAGGACCCGCCGGGGGGAGTCGGCCGATCGGAGAGCGCCGCGGCCGCGCCTCACCTTCAGTGTCGCGTGCCCGCGCCGCCACTCGACTCGCTGTCTCGCAGCGCTCCCATATCAAGGTGAGGCGAGGTGCTTTCACGGCCGGCCGGCCCTGACATTGAAACGCCGGTAAGACTTCCCTTCGCTTCTCTATTCTACTTTCTGACCTCGCCTCCGTTTCAAATTCGCGCCTTTTTTCGCCGCTGAGCTTTAGCCGCGCGCGCGCCTGGAATTACCGAAAATTTGAATAAGCGCGCGCTTAAATTTATTCTTTTTACTTATTCATCTAGGTGTTTTTTCATACTAAAAACTGAATAGTAATGTAGTTGTTCTATTACTATTAGTAGTTGTAATTGTTATTATTTTTCACCAAGTTTAGAATAATGCATGTATCACCTTTCTACCTCTCTGTATTTTCTGCAGTTTATTAATTACTAAACAATTACAGGGAAAAAATTAATAGAAAACTCTACAAATCAGTAAACTCTTTAAATCTTCACAGTAGATTTAGCTGTAGATATTACACAGTAGATTTGCAGTAAAATGTCATGCTTATTTTACTTTCGAAAGTATCTATAGAAACAGCGTTAAAGAAATGTAGAATTTACTTTTTAGAAATGTAGAATTAATATTTTAGATAAGATTTAAGTATGATCGACATTATAGTTTCAATAAACTGTTTCTTCAGGTTGTTTTTACAGTGAAAAATGCTAATTTTACTAATCTTAGAACGCAGTTTCTACGTATAATTAATACATGCGTGATAATTCTTCAAAACCTGATAGTTTGTTGTTTCCCCTTACAGCACGAATTGCTTCTGAATAACTATGCATTCGAAAACACGAACACTGCAAATTCTTCTGGTTGCTGCCGTATTCGCATTGGGGACTACTGCTTACGCAGCCGAAGTAAGTTTTTACTTTTTCCCATCACCTTCAAGGCCAGTACCAGTCCAGTAAGCCTCTTCCCTTAATCTCTCTAAAGCTCGTCGTAAATCTCGAAAGATCAATATTCCCCGAAGGCTCACTTCTTATATCGTGAAACGGAGTGCCGTAATTTTTCTCCTCCTGACAGAAGTTTCAATTCGGTATGTTATTGTCGTGAAATTGCAGGCGGAGGCCAACAACAGGAATTTCCTAAGCTCGTTCTTCAGAAAAAAGGAGGTGAAACCCGGAGGGGTATGCGATTGCAGTGAGTAAAAATTAAAGGAAACATTTTTAGACCACAGCAGCTTGACATTAAAGTTAATAAATGTTCGACTTTTGTAAGCTTGCGGTTTGAAGAACGAGGATAGCCGCATTGTCGGTGGACAAACTACCCTCGTCAATGAGTTCCCGTGGCAAGTGCGACTGTCCTACATGAACAAGTTTTATTGCGGTGGGACTCTCATTAACGACCGTTACGTTTTGACTGCTGCCCATTGCGTTAGAGGGTAAGCTAACTTCTCTTTTTCAAATTCTAAAATTGTACCTTTTTTTAATAAACGAAGTTAGTTTAATCACGTGAATTGGTCAATTACAGTTCTAGAAACTGTGACAAAAAATTGACAGATTTTTGCCATTTCAGCTTCAAGTTGGTTTTAGCATTAGTCCACATGATTAGCTTACACGTTTGCTTTCATAATTACCCTAAATGTGATCGATTTTTGTTAAAGTTTATTTATTAATTTTTTTTTTTTACATAATCATTTTCTGATAATGAAATAAGCTTTTTTATTTATACTTTTTCCGAAGCGATGATGGATAATTGTGTTGAAGGTGATGATGGATAATTGTGTTGAACGCGATGATGGATGCCTTCAGTATCATTTTCAGATTCATGTGGTTCATGATAAAGGTGACCGTGGGCGAGCACGACAGGTGCAGCGACAAGGCAAAGCCGGACTCAAGATTCGTCGCACGAGCCATCATTGGAAACTTCAGCTTCCTCAACTTCGACCACGACATCGCCCTACTGCGACTGAACGAACAAGTTTTCTTCAGCGAATCCGTCAGACCGGTCTGTCTGCCCAAAAGCAAAGGTCAGATAAGTACATCCCATTCGATTAAATTAAATGACTTTTTGTCAGCTTCGCTTACAATTGTCGCTTACAAATAAAATTTCCACGTATCAAGATGAATCCATTATGCGAGCTTGGGTGAAATTCCGCGTTGCGAAACGAAGTTGCGCCTTTCAGCTGCTCGTTACGTTTGCACAAGCGAGCGCCGGGATTAAGATTAGCCGCGTAACGCGAACCGCGACAAAATTTCCACCGGACTTTCGTAAATTGCGATACTGGGTACGGGAGCGGCGAAGCATTTTCCCCGACATCAGAGCTGCGATGCAAAAATGCCGGATACGCGAGGTTCGAGCGATGAATAATTGCGTAACGCGTAAGAAGTTCGCAAGCTCGTTGACGCTTCCTTCATTATCGAATATTTTGCCGTCGACGGAGCAGTCATAAACAAATGAGCATGCGGGTAGCTGTATGCTACCCGCAACAAGGACAGATTTTTCCCCTCCGCTTTCTTACTCATTTGACACTAATCGCCGAAATATTAATATTAAGGCCGTTTACTTAGATAGTAGCTATACATGTAGCTTTAATTATTACTATTTAATAATAATTTTATTTGAAGACAGGTATATTATTAGGGTGCACTACGTGCAATAAGTGATTTTAACTAAAATTTTAATATTGGAAACGCAGACATAGAGATCAGTGGAAAAATAAATCATAAACTATTGCAATCTTTTGTCACTCAATTTCAATACGGGAGAGCGGGGCATAGTGGGCCGCGCACACAATTCATCCTAATTTGTTTCAGATTAAATTCCGCCTATTCATCCAAATTTGTTTCAGATTAAATTTGGATGAACAAGTGGCCCGCAATACGCCTCTCAAAAATCGTATGCGTGGCCCACTATGCCCCGCTCTCCCCTATGTAAGAGTGTTTTTTTTCATTCTTTTTCTTAAACAATTTTTTTTATATCGAATAACTATCGGAAAATTTTTAAATACCGTGAAAGAATAATGTAGCATGTATTTAAATGTTTATAAAAATCGAGAGATGTTAAGCAGATTCGTATAATCAATTAAATTGTTGTAATTAGTTAATCTGCCATTTTTCATCGCATTTAGTGCTTCAATATAATTGATGATAGGTGATTATCTCATATTTTTTCTTTAATAAACAGTCTACTTATTCAAAAATTTATATAATAATTAATACCATTTATTTTCATTTTCATTTTTATTATAATTATAGCTTCATTAATGGTTACAGAGAAATTATACGAGAAAATGAAGGCAATAGCTACCGGATGGGGAACACTACACGAAGATGGAAAAGCAACTTGTCTCTTGCAGTCAGTCGAGGTGCCTGTTATGAGCCCCCAAGAGTGTCGCAACACGAGCTACAATCCTCGTATGATATCCGAGAATATGATGTGCGCTGGCTATATCGAAGGAAAAAAAGACACTTGTCAAGTAAGCCATTTCATTCAATAGTTTCAACTTCATACTTAGATTGTTTATCGCATATCTATTAGTTGAATTATTAAATGATATAGTATGACCCATAATCTGTTTCTGTTAAATGACAAAAATTTATCTTTTTAACTCTAAATTTCATTATTTTCGACAAAATAAAAAGTGACTGTGATAATAAAAAAAGTAAAAAAAATAAAATAAAATCAATTGAACCCATCTACTATCTAAAGTTAAACAAGTGGAATTTCACTTATTCAACTTTAGAGGGTAGTCAACACCGATATTCCCTGCGTAAAGCGAATAATCGATTTCCAGTTATACGCCGAATGCGCTCAATAACGCTGCATTATTTTCTCATTAGGGAGACAGTGGCGGCCCGCTCGTCGCCGAGAGGGAGGACAAAAGGTACGAGGTGATCGGCGTAGTGTCCTGGGGCAACGGATGCGCCAGGCCGGGATATCCGGGGGTTTACACACGGGTAACTCGCTATCTCGATTGGATCAGAGAGAACACCAAGGACGGCTGCGTCTGCGAAAAGGACTAGGGCGGCCTTTGTCTAAACTCGATCAATCGGCGCGTGCCACGTGCACTTGTTACTCAGCACTTAATCTGTTGCTCATCCACCGTCATTCGGCTGTCCAAGCGACGCTAAAAATGAGATTATTAATTTACGATCGACTAATTTATCTAATTTATACACTTGCGATTAGAAATAAATTATTTTCTATATTTATTATACAGCTTTAAATGCATGCATTCTTCATTATTTAATAGCTCCGAGCTTGCTCACTTCATTAGTGATTATAGTAAGACGGTGTAGACTTTCTAAATATGCCGTTAGATTAATTCAGCCTGAATGACGTCTTTTAAACCGCATTCAATAAAGGATGTGTTCAGATACCATGATTTATTATTTATATAGCCATACGACTCGGCTTAACGGTAAATCTGCTTTGAGGCACTCTCGTACCACTAAACTCGGAATTGCAATTACCTTTGAATTCTACTACCGACCTGTACCAACACGAAGCGAATAAATAATAAAGCAAGCTATAACCAGCTATTAGGTACAATTAAACTGCCGTCATGCGGTTACCTAACGATGACAAAAAGCATAACAAAGATAACAAGGTACACGGCGAATCAATTTTCTCGCGCCCTCATCAATTCGGCGAATTTCGCAAGAAAAAGCCCGCATGAAGAAGCCGGAAGAGGTGAAAATGGCGCGGTCTGGCGGGAACGGGATCTCGCCGCGAAGGAGAGACGAACTGCCGAACGGGGGAAAAAAGAAAGAGAAGAAGCGGAGGATGCGGGCGACGGTGCCGCTACGTTTCGCGACCGCACCGCCCAGTAGCCAGTGCCTCCTCGGCCGTTAGCAGCGACAAAAGAAAAGCCATGACGTTACAGGAGCTCGTCAAGTTCCTCATGGGTGCGATCCTCCTCGGCTTCTGCGCCGCCGCTATGGACGGGACGGTAAATTCCCACGCACAAACTGCTCGCTGCCTTTGCTTTATACATCTCACTTTTTTTTTCATCGTGCATCTGCATCCTTTTTTTTAAGGCGGAACTTTTGATGAGACGAG
The DNA here is from genome assembly GCA_035586675.1 of Eurytoma californica. Classification (NCBI taxonomy): domain Eukaryota; kingdom Metazoa; phylum Arthropoda; class Insecta; order Hymenoptera; family Eurytomidae; genus Eurytoma; species Eurytoma californica. The sequence goes on from JAXIUT010009253.1 coordinate 23,647, forward strand.
TAGAGTAGAGTAACTTTTTAATGACTGCTAACGATAACTTATCGCTGGGTTGACGCTCGCTTTATGGGAGATTATCGCTGTTTTGAAAGTACAAACTGTCAGATTTCAAAAGTCGTAAAGTTTTTAAGTGCAGTTAGATATGTATTACACGCACGTTCTAACTTCCTCGATAATTATAAGAAATTTAATTAATTCGCGTAACAGCCCGCGTAACAAAATTTATAATGTTTTTAAGAAATGTGCTTTATAAAACGGACAATAAAGTTTTATAAGTTTTATAAAATCTATTTTTTAATTTATTTAATTTATAGTAATTCTAGTGATTTATGCTACACGAGCATAATGTTTTCGACCTTCAAATTTAAAATTTTTTATAAAATGATATCTTAAAAATAAAATCAATTGCTTTTAGACTAATATTTATTATTTTATTATATAATAATGTTTTATAAAACTTTATATGTACATTGTTTTTATAAAAATTTTACAACATTTTTTTACGTGGGACTTGCTACTAATTTCTGATTTACTAGAATATCATAAAAAACTGAATTTTTAAATGAAAAAGTTAACAACTATGAGAATAATTATTATTGCTGACGCGATTTAACAAACTCCGTAGTTAAGCCACGCATACGAACTCCGAAGTGCGAGGCGCTTGTTTGACTTGCTCCTCGGCAAATTCCGTCCGTGCATCAACTGCGGTAAGTGGGAAAACATGGAAACTTTAGTTGTTACTAACGCGAATATCTCGAGGCTATAAAATTTTTAATCCGACAGTTTGCGGGAAAGCGAACCGCGGAGGCGCCAGATTCTTAGGTGGCGAGTTCACCGACACGCACGAGTTTCCCTGGCTCGCCAATGTGCACGTGAAGAACAACCTCTTGGTCAGTGGTATCCTCATCAATGACCGTTACGTCCTCACCTCAGCAGCTCCATTAATCGGGTACGTCTGCAAAACTGAAACTTGATATTAACTGAGGAATAAACTACGTGTGTAAATGTACATAGCTTTCAATGTATCATTGCAACAATTATCATTAATTTTTTAAATATTGAGAAAATTCTCAATATAAAAAAACTCTTACATCAGCTCTTAATAGTAAATTAAGATATAGATTCTACCAGCAATTTGCAGATGAACTTTCAACATTTCGGATGTCTTTTACATTTTTCATCAGGTAAAAAAAAGATGATCAATTAGATATTGTTTAACTCCCTACATAGACTAATTAAAATAAACTTAAAACTAAGACTTATCATAAAGGTGAATGTGGGTTGAAAACCAATCATATAATAGCAGAAAAAATTTCATCTGCAAATCGGCGTTAAAATCTAATTCTTAGTAATTATTAATATTGCTAAAGTCTAATAAAAAACTTAAAAAAATGTATTATTAAATTCCTTATTTGACTCGCATTTAATCTTATTTATTTTTTTTTATTTCAGAAATTACGAGATTTTTTCTCTCGTTAGACAAATTAATTAGGTTTTGCAATTTATTCTGATATACTTAATATATTTATTTGTACTTTTTATGAACATTACAATTACGACATAAATAAATGATTAAATATCAGAATTGTTAATATATTAACATGGAGATGGTTTGGATTTTTCTCAGAAAGTCGTTCTCTGTATTATGTTTTTGGTCATTTTTACAAAGTCGTGAGAAATTTTGACCAAACAAGTAACTCGATCCTTATATCATTGATTTCTTTAGTTATTTTTAGTGATTTTTACAAAGACTGAGAATAATTTTTATAAAAGAATTTTCTCCATATACCTAGTAGGGGAGAGCGGGGCATAGCGGGCCGTGGGGCAATGTGAACCTTCGGGGCATGGTGGGCCACCTAAGTAAATATGTTTCATTTGCTGTGAAACATATTTCTTAACAAGTCTCATTGAAAATAAAGCTATTTAAAAGAATATCAT